>WAAD01028062.1:54097-66054 GCA_013389945.1 Fregata magnificens
GTTAGGTTTATTTATTCTTAGTGACAAGCTGGATAATGGTTGCATGTATGAGCTGGGAAGGAGAAAAAGGAAGGGAAATGGCTGAAGTGCGTTGGAGATCTTACTTTTTGTCTGTAGGCGTGATACTGCCATTGACTGCTGTGCTGTCTGCTGCCTGGATGGAGGTGGATCCTGTTTCCTGGGGGGCGGGGAGGGGGAAGAGGAAAACAAAAAAAAAAAGAAAATAGAGTGCACAGCTCTGGAGGAACTCATGACAATAAGGAAAATTCATCAAAACCAAGATTTGCCTTACCTCTTCACAAACCTTCAGCTTCTTTGTGATGGCTTGATAGCAGACAGCTGGCTGCATGGAGGAGACAAAGCATTCAGGGGAAGGACAGTGCTGATTTGCTCTGCTGAGCAAAGAGACCATATCCTTCTTACACAGAAACAGGCAGCTCACCCACCCACCACCATCTGCAAAGCAGGAAAACTCTCAGGCTTCCCTCAATGGGAGAAAATAAAAACAAAAACCTCTTGCAACATACTAAGCTCTTCCTTTCCCACCCTGCTCCAGCCATTCAGCCTCTCTTCCAATACAGGTACTGCAAACTCCTTTCTGTAGTTCAGATGACAGGCTCCTCTAGAGGCAAGGATCCAGGCCATCCCTACTCTCACATTTGGCCCAAAGAAAATGGAGATCTCTGAAGCCTGCCATACAGCACCTTGCCTAACACCTATGCTCAGTATGTCAATGCAGCTGTGGAAGCAAAACCTTGTTGTTAATACGAGAAGGCACACGGCTTTCAACAAATGTTAAGGCGACGGCTGCTCTTTCCCATGCTGCTTATTGTGAGCTTGTCTAGATTAAAACTGTTAGCTGCTCTTAATCTTTCTGGCTCTGCCCAGACCCTCAGCTAGATATAAATCCTTTTTCATTTAATTTGATCTTTCCTTTTCCTCCTGATGTTCACTGCTGAAGATAAAATCCTGCAAGGCTTCTGACTCTCAGGAGATAAATTGGCTATATGTTACACGGAGCTTTTCTGGTCCTGGAAATTCTCATGACATATTCAGTTAATTGACAAGTTCATCCAGATGAAGGAACTGGTAGGACAACTAAAGGCAATCAAACAACAGGGTTTTTAAACAGAAAAACAGCTTTTCCTACCCCTCAATGTTCAATCTACAGAATTTACTACAACAGACCTGGCAAATCCTGGTGCTAGGTAATCTTTAATTACTTAAAGTACTCGCTGTACTCAACGCTATATCATTCTAAACCTTAAGGTTAGGAAGTAACTGAACTACAAGACTGCACGTGAGAATCTAATTGCTGCTAGCCCCCAAAGCACAGCATTTCAGTGCTCTTTATGCATACTGCTTGTACTCAGTCCCAGCAAAGGGCAGGATGCCAAGCTAGACAGACCAGCAGAATGATCCTGTCTGCCAAATCCTCACCTTCTCTGTCTGGCTCAGCAGGAAGTGATGAAAGTGTGGATCACTGTCCTTCACAGGCTACAAAGAGAGAAAGTACAGGCTCAGAAACATTCCCAGAGAGCCACTGAGCAACCACAGCACAATTCCCTTGTTCTCCCAAGCTGCACAGGAACAATAGCTTAAGGTGGAAAATATAAAATGTATCAGCCGTATCAAGCAGCCTGTTTCAATTAAGCAGTTTACATTGTGTTTCATTCTCAAAACCAAAGCCATTCAAGTCAAATTCCTCATTTTTGGACATCTGTAGGAAAACCAAAGAAGATTATGAGCAAGATTAAAATGGAGATCTCATATCCCGCTTCTTCCTCTTCCCAAGGGAATGAAAACATTTATTTTGCAGCTTCCAAGGAACTCCTTAAAACAGCATTCTGGGAATTGGTTGGAAATTACACCTAGCACTGTCACATGCTGGGCAAACTCGTATTAACCGTAACAAGGACTGTAGGCCCAGATATCTCACCTCCCCGATGACCATCATACACGCTAGCCTAGAGTCACGCTGCTCTTATTCTGCTTTACTGACCACTTATTTATTTATACACAAAAATGAAAGGTTTCCAAAAGCTATTTATAAGGGAAATCAAATGATACCACCCCATACGATAGTGTGCAGACACGGAGACACTATCCACATCATCTCCTCCAGTTTTGGGAAGCCAGTCCCAGAAATACTTTTGAAACAAGTGCAAAAATGAGTGCAGCAAGTTAAGTGTGAATCTGCAAATGGTTCCACAAAGATTAAAATCCCACGTGCCAGCATACTTTTAATTATCGAGGATATTGTCTAGCTTTGTCACACTACAGAATGACAGAACGAGCACGTCTTATTTTGTTCCTACAGGAGGAAGAAAAGATCTCACTATTTTACAGCCCAGACAAAAGGTTCCAGATTTGCTTCCACAAACTCAGTACCTAGATCACATATGTTGTAAAGTTTCTCACCTCACTGACGCTTGGTGGCCATTTAAATCCAGCCACTGTTCCAGTCATCACTCTCTTCACTGTACTTGACTCTGGAATTGTGAGGTCCTGAGGAGACAGAAGGATGATCAGAAAGAGCTTACAACCTGGCTCAGTGGCTGGCCACAGCACGTTGATCATATGAGCACACATACAGAGCTTTGAAAAGCACTACAAATGCCTTCCATTTCACATGCCTTTCCATGAAGAATTCATATTTAAACACACAGTGTATTATCAACACAGGTGAGGTGAGGAAAACATGAACTGCCAATGAAGGAATTCAACCACGATTATGCCTTCTGGAGAATCCATTCTTCGTATGTAAGAGGAATCATTGCACTGGTGTAATCATGCAAAGAGCAGAGAAGCAAACGAACACATTTGATCCAGCATTTTCCTCTGGTGGATGCAAAAAGCTAAACAAATGGGTGAAGAACATCACCACAGTCAGATGTCTGAACTCTTCTAATCCTCCACTGTCATAAAAAAATAGCCTACCTGTTAACAGGAGACCCTTCAAAGCATGAGGCTGACTGTCACATCTGTTCAAGTTTGCAGAATCCATGGGACAGAAACTGATATGTGGACTGCCCCAATTCACTCAACAGGCCCTGATTTGTAATGTCATGATAATACTTAACACATACAGGTTTTTTTACTATTGAGCAGATCTTTCTTATTTCCCCAAGATATATAGGTTGAAATAAGCCTTTATGCTATAGTCATGGACATATGCTATAGACGTATAGGTCTTTATGCCATATGAAGAGAATGTGCAGGACTTCCACATAGTATGTGTTACCTTCCTGAAATGAGGGTTCAGAAATGGAATCACATTATCTCCCCTCCAAAATTACTTCCTGAAAATGCACAATATACCTTAGCATCCACGCAGAACCACAAGAGAAGAGCACTGTTTGCAAAAAAAACCAAGACTCCTGGAGGTAACCCAGATTCATGCAACTGTTTCATCTGTTAGCAGGGACAAGTTAGACATCAGTCTCCAACCTTAAAGTGTCGTTTCAGTCTAGGGAGAGCCTTGCACACTAAAATTCTCTCCTTAGAGACCATGCTGCTGTTTCAACCAGTACCGCACGGATGAAGCCTGCTCTGACACCTACGAAGTCGTGCTGGTCCTTTGAAAATAATCATATAAGCTTAAAAATGAGAGTATTTGAATGATCATGTATGCCTACAGAGCATTTCTAGATAGAGCACACCTCAGCAACAACTGGATCCTTGAATTTCGTGCATCCTTATTATTTGGAAAGCCAGAATCTGGACTGTGACAGGGCAAAAACCCACAAATCCCAACACTGCAGTAGCTCAGAACAGCAACATAAATGTTTTCTACCCTAGGGCCAAGAATTTGGGGAAATTATGAGAACCAGGCAAGAAGATGACAAAATTTTAAAATTATTTCACAGGCTGAAAAATAGTATTAAGGCAGTACTGTTATATTGTCATGGCAATTTCTTTAATTGTCAGTACATTACTTTCCAGAAGCTATAAGGCTACTTTCCTACATTAGCCTGCTTATTCTCATGATCTGTGGTCAGACATTTCTCACATAGCTGGCCACCTCTTTGTGATAAGCTGTTTAAAACCACTCCACTTGCAATTTGCCAGCAAAATAATTTCTACTACCACAGTTAACTCACTCAAAGTGCTCTGATGCCCTGAGATAGCTAATACAGTAAAACCTAAGCATGCAATGTGTCAGCACAGTCAGAATTCTCCCAGCTGTTAGTTTTGATCAATTTTGGAATGAATCTAGCTCAAAGACACAAAAGCATTTTGCAAGTGGAAAAAAAAGGCCCCGTGGCTTACTGTAACAGAAATACGTGAAGATACAATATGCTCATAGCAAGACACTTTGAAAGGTGAAGCATGTTGCCGGTAAAGTGTTTTCCTGCATAAGTCAAGTCACAAGTCCTGTAATTATTAGTAAGAATTCATAAATATGCATCCATTCCTCCCCTCCTCCAACTCCCCCCAAAAGGAGAAACTGATGGGCTCTGTTGTACAGCCTGATTTAACAGAAGCTGGCTCCAAAAAAAAAAGCCAGTATTTCCTTCGTGTCTGAGATGATCAGCTTCATTTTACTACATCAAGAAAGAGTTTGCTATTCAACCAGTGAAGGTCAATCCATTCACAATTTTGGAGATCAAAGACTACCATCTTGACTTGCATCCTGAAGTGCACTGAAAGCAAAGATTGTGAAGCACAGCATAACGTGATCCCTTTGAAGCACAGGTGAGCAAGCAGGCTGCCATATGGTGTATCAGCTGAAGTCTCCCAATGGTCTTCAGGTGTAGTCTCCGATGGAGCATGTGCATTGTAATAATCCACTGAAATAATTATCCATTTGAAAAAGGAAGATCTGGACCACAACAGTGAGTTCCACAATAAATAAAAAGGCTGGAACTCTAGATGAGGGTAGACAAAGTATTGGTGGCTATCATTGCTGCCACAACATCCAGAAATAACAGGAGAGTAATGGGGACAAAATAATTACGCTCCAAGGTTGGACCTTTATAATGGAGGATGGAAAAATATCCCATAGCACAGAAGCTGAAATGAATACAATTAATTCTTCTGGTGGATTCCCCAGGCTACAAGAGTTTCTTCTTTAAGCCCTAGCCCTTAAGAATAGCCCGCCCTCTGTAAGTACCGAGGGTGAAATTAACTGACTACTAATCACTTCGTCATACAAAGCAGATGAGATGGGAGAAGTCAGGAATCAGATGAAGACCCACATCTCTTCACCAATCCTTCCCACACAAACTGAACTTGAGGGATGGCAAGATGAAAGGTGGAGTCTCATGATACAGCTCTCAAAGCCCTCTCAAAGATATGAATAGAGCCACTCAAAATAACTAACTGGTAAAAATTACAGGAAGAATCAACAATATGCTTGCCAAAGGTATCAGGCAGCCAAATGGTCTAGAAGTAGTAACACGGAACAGCTTAAAAAAACCTGATACTGAACTGACTCTTCCTGCTGGCCTGTTAGTCAAGGTGCCAGTCAACCCTAGAGTCCATCTGCAAAGTCCACAGGGCACTGGCGGACATGCACAACACAAACCTTCTCATCCTTGGGTGGACGCCCCCGCTTTCGGGGGCTCTGATCCTGGGCTCTTTTCAAAGGTGATTTTGATCCTCTCTCTGACGATACAGAAGAGACCCTCTTTTTTCCTTCCCCTGTGCCCTTCTTCAACTTCCCTTCAGACAAACTGGCTTTGCGTTTCTCTTCACCAGTGGATTGCTTGCCTCTTTCTTCACTGGAATTACGCCGATTCTTCTCTTCATTGGAGTTATGGGAAGACGCCTGAGAGATTACAGAATAGAAGACGGTAAGGAAAGAAGAGAAGAGCTGGAATGATTTTCATGCAAAACCAAGGATGTGAAGGACCCTGTGCTGATTACTATCAAGCAAAACAACAGCACAGTAACTTGAAAACTAGGTATTTGTTAGCCCTCTGAAGTCGGTGAGTAAAGTTCCTGGTTAGTTCTCCTGCAAAAACACATCAGTTTAAGTAAGCAAGTAACAGAACAGGCCACTTGAAGACTTGCTGGGAGTGTCTGCACATATATGGACTTCCAATATACTAAAAACAAGATTAGTAGATATCAAATTCTAGCCCAAGGCTTAAGACTGATTTATCAAATCATCATAAGCAGATCAATTAGCCTCTTCAGTTTCTCCATCAGTTTAACAACACTTTTTCCCACCAAACAAGACTGAATGGGGAAGAAGAGAGGATAGGGAAAAAAACAAAAAAAACCCACCCCACCCCCCCCAAAAAACCCCAAAGGAATGAAAACGAACCACTCCACCACTTGCCAGAGGCAACAAACTCCTTTCACATAAAAATGCATCTGACCATCATTCATGCCAAGACTTGTTTTGACGCACACAGTAAAAAAGAACCCACTCACCTGGTCCTTGCCTTTGGTTTTTCTAAGAAACTCCTCTACAGCATCCACGGCTTGCTGGAAGCGCTTACCCTTGTTAATCTTTATCATTTCCTCTTTGTGAGGGTGATAAGGCTTCAGCTGCTCCACTTTGATCCAAGCACTAGAAACAAAAAAAACAAACAAAAGTTAGTTATATTCTCCAAACAGCAACTTTCTCGACCATCCCACTTTTAGAAACACACAGATACACTTTTTTTCTCCAGACCAACTGATGACAGCAGCCCAAACTCACTTGCTTTCTACAGCCTGAAGGGCTGTGATTTCTGCATTCACTGACAACTTTCTTCTGGCACTTTTACTTGGTTTCTCTCTTGAGTTTTATATCCTCTCATGCTACCAGTGCTCCGCTCTAAGCGTTGTTCATATTCTCTATCAGCAAGACAGCTTTCGGATGTGATCATAGGTACTTGTTTAGAACAAAGGCAGTCTAGTGACTGCTCTTGTATCACCAGGAGGAACACCCACAGTCATATGCCTCCCCATAAGGTAGCCAATAACATGAATCTGCTCGAGAGGTTGTTGAAAGCAGAGGCCACATAACAATTCTAAGCCATCAATCCCTTGTTCAAACATACTGTGCACACCCAAGTGTCTGCAAAAACTGGAGAAAAAAGCCCAAAATTACTTATCTCACAATAGAGCTGACCACAAATAAAGTGAGCGCAACCACCACAGCTGAACATATGTTCATTGCTGAACATATTTCCGATGTACTTTGATATTCTGCACGAAAACAGTATTTTCACTTTTGAGGAAAAAGAACTGTTTTCTTTACTGTTGATATTTTAAAACAAACTGGTACAGCAGCAGAGTATTAACCTGACTGCAGTGCTACGAGGAAACTCAAATGACTTCCCCGCTCCCACTGCTGCTAAATAGGACTTCTTGACATTTACCAAATGGTAAAGTGTTCAAGTACAGGGTGACAACTCCACTTTCCTTCAGGTTGACAAGCTCTTCTACCACTCCTTCACTGCGGCTTAGGGGAATGCCTTTGCTTTCAACATTGCTTGTGGCTCTCACAGAGATTAGACTACCTTCCTCTCTCCCCAAATACAAGCCCAGGCTTATCGGCCACACTGTAACAAAGCTATTTCCATCCTGCTGAAAACAGACCTGTATAAGTTTTAGAAAAGCCTTCCTGGAGCTAGGATGGCCAACAGTGCTTCTTAGCATACAGCAGCCCAGCACACAGTAAAAACCAGTCAAACTGATTTTCTCTGGTCCCAAAACATCTCTACATTACAAACACTGACTAGCCACGATTATAGGTTTTAAATATTCTCCAGTGCGGTCTAGCTCCTGCAAGCAGGCGAAGTGGTTTAATAGCTGCCTTTTCAGACACTGTAAGCATCATGTCATACAGCAAAACTGAACATAAAGGTGAATAACAATAATAATAATAGTAACAATAATAATAACAACAATAATGCTTTGCTGGATCTTGCTTGCCCTCTCTTCATGAAGTAGTAAAGCCCAGTAAACTTTTTAAAACTTCATGGAGATCCTTCTCTTCACTGGCATTAGCCATTGTCAGTAGTCAGGAATCAACTTGCTTAAGGTAGACTGAAACTTTTTGGGTTGAATTTGGAAAGATGAGGCCTCCTGCTGGAACTGACTGCAAAAAATGCTAGCATCCTTTCCACACTGCCAGTATAGCCTACACCATGATTCCACAAAGCCTGGAAGCAGAACCCAGTACTCTTTTGCACGCAAAGCTGAATCCTTTTGCTTAGTTTACATCTTCTTCATAAATACTGACTTAAGGTAATATAACGAGTTAAATCATTACCTTCAGCCTAGAGCCTGCCGTCCAGCAGCTATTCAGAGAATCCCTCCTAGCTGTCCAGACTTTATAGTGAAACATATCTTAAAATTCTTTTATACTGTAAAGCTCTTCTGTGTGGCACTCAGTGACAAAGCATCCCTAGGTATTAGACAACATCAGCTCATGAGAAGCCTTTTCATTATGTAGATAAAGGAAGCAAAACTTTGGAGCACGTTATAATAAAGCATGTTAAACATTGTTGCCAAATTTTAATTTCTAAATAAAAATAACTTTTTTTTCTATTATTATTTCTCTTAGATTTCTGCACATCCTACCCCTCCTTACTGCACATGTCCATTAGCTTCCTTTCTCATTAATTTTCCTTCGGTATGGAGAAAGTCTGAAGCACACAGCTTTCTGGCTCCTGGCTTCGAAGGTACATCTTGGCACTTGTGATCCCCCAGGACAAAGAGCTAGAGATCTCAGAGACAAACTATTAAGTGGAAAAAACAGTCTTAAATGCTGCCTCAGGGTTAAAAATAAATTAAAAAAAAGAATCTCGGTCTTTTCCTTTCCAGTTTATCCTTTGCGCGTCACCCACCTGGACAACCTTCTATAAGATACAAACACGTCTTTTGACACCAAATGTCCGTAAAGCATTTGCGTGCAATGTTTCAAACACTTGAAAACGAAAGAACTTTCCACCAAACAAAATCAGTCATATTTATACACAAGATCTCTCTCTGCTAAGCAATAACCTCAAAGCCAGTGAAGGCCAATATTTAGATAAGAGGTCTCTAGGATGCAACATATAAAAGGAACTACTATTACTCTCCTGACTCAGCAATGAATTAATGACATTAGTGACATTACATTACTGAAGATGTCATATTTAAGATGAAATTGTATTCATACTGCTGCACAGAGTCATCTGGTATCTGTAGAGAACGGGCTAAATGGAAAGTGAAAAGATGTAAAAATGATACACATGAGTAATGGGTTTCTCTGCTCACTTCTCCATACCCTTCCACATCCCCTCCAAAATATCATTCTTATAAAACCACTACTCATGTAAAATCCATGTTATATTCACGAACAATAATCAAAACTTAGAATGTTTGTAAAGCAGAGGCCAAGTACAAATGTGACCTGAAGCTGCATGGAAAACAGTGGCACAGAAGAGATGCAACCAGAGATACCAGATTCAAATCTATGATACAAGCTTAGCACAGGCAAGGAGACCTTAAAAACTCCAGCCTTCTAGCCACTCTATCCACTGGGATAAGTTGCCTGAGAAACACCAGCAATGTAAGCTAACCCTCTCTGTCAGCTTAGCCTGTACCCTCTGGCTCCTCAGACTGCCAAAGAGTACCACGTCCAACACGTGGCAAACTTTAAGCAAGTGTTTTCTGATGTCACGACCTGAAAGAACATTTTAGAAAGACTACACCCAGAAATTTCTCTCTCCTTGAAAACCAGGGAGAACAGTGGCAGAAGAAGAGGGTAGATGTTCGCATCCCAACAGGATATGGAGGATGGGAAGGCAATGAGTGCTCTGCTAAAATCTCTGTGCCTGATGGAAATAGGCTGCAGATTATTATACTTATCTTGGATTGCAAGCTTCCTCCAATTTTTCCTTAATATATCAAGTCAGGAAGTGCCCCTTGACCCCATCGCATTTAGTGAGACTATTTAGTTTTGTACTGATGCTTCAAAAAGGTGCTCTGAGTAAGAATGGACTGCTCCAGCTTCCTATTAAGACTTTGATATACATGCAAGACTATTTGGCTATTCCAGAATATCTAAGGGGGGGAAGAGGGTGGGGTGGGAGGTGAATGTGTGTGTTTGTGCACACATCTCTGATGACTGCAGGACTCTCCCTAGTACTTCTATGAAACATATCAGAACAATACCTTCAGAGCAATGATTTTTTTTTAGTTTTGACAATGTCATAATGAATTCCCAAGCAGGCCATGAAATGTAAGAATACCTTGAACTGGATGAAGCACACCAAGAAAGTCACAGGCAGAGAATCCTTATCTTCCAGAAAACCTATTACTTTGGAAGTGACAGAAGCAACTAACTCCACCAATACAATAAACATAAGGAGCATAGAGCTCCGCAGAAACTTTACCAAAAGCCAGGTCTTACAGCATGGTCTGAATGCACTCATGCTCTCACTTTTATGTCTTTGGCCAAAACTACTTACAGCTTTCCAGTTAATCTATTTCCTTAGTCACTGCAGCAGAACACTGGGCCAGTAACTATTAGTATTCAATCCACAGGTAAAGAAAAATGCGTTTTCTTCTGTGCTGTATCCTAAGCTATGCAGGATTTCACAAATAACCAAAACCTATTTATACACTACACCAAAACTACTTCCAAACTCATCAGTATGTTTTTATTCACCCGTCCACTCCACTCAGACGCGTGCACACCACATCTTACTTCCAAGCAGCTTTCTCCTTAATCTTCGGTATGGCAAACTGGAGCCACATAAGTCAGGAGGAAATGATTTTTAACTAGCCTGAAACGGTGGCATTTCTGGCCACAGCAGTCACCTGGGAATCCTAAGAAGATAAGGCTGTCAAGTCTGAGATTGCCTACCCATCCACAATCTGGCTGGCAATCACCCTCAGAAGTTTGTGAGAGGGATTCTACTCAGCAACTAGCATCACCTTCACCTTACACACACTGGACAATAGGCAAACAGCTTATACCCAGATCCTCACCTGTTAAACCTTGATAGAGTAAGGCAAGAATAGAAGAGCTGCAAAAATGGATCAGTGGTATAATAAAGTCACCTTACAAACTTCAAAATGGCAGAAAGAGCAAAGTGCTAGTAAACAGAAGCAACGCACACTAGAATATCAGTATGAGTCAGTGCGCTCATCGCACCACGGGCTACAGTCAGTGACGGAGCTTTGCATCCTCCTATTCGTCATGCTGTTCATTAGGTAGAGTAGTGACATTTTGTCAGTTACGTATTTCCACTTACTGTTTACACACACCTAGAAAAAAGTATTTGCAAAACACATTAGTTTACTTGCACGAAATAAGTAAAAGGACTTTCTCTTCATGCTCACATTTTAAGTAAGATAATTAAAATTTTTCCTGATTTGTTTCGTTGATTATGCTCAAAAATAAGGATTTTATCAAGCAGCATACTGGTCAGAACAGCACAGTTCTGACCAGCACACTCTTTCAAAGTTCCAAGTCAGGGCAGAACAGGCACACAAGCTTCTCTCTCTTCTGTCTATCAATATTATTTTAAAAGAAGAACGAAGAGGATGGTATTTATTTCTATTTAATTTTCAGGTAAGGTACGCAGTCAAAGCAAGCAAATTTCTAAATTATGATTATCTAGCAGGAAATTATCACTTTTCACAAGCTGGAGATGGGGATGGGGGGGACCACACAACAATGACCACACTACCTTACTGTGCCAGACGAATGGATTTTCCCTAGCTAGAGCTCTAGAATCATGTAATAAACCCTGATTATTTTGCAGCTCCGAACTCTTCATTTGCAATCATGCTGCTAATCTCAGCTACAGTACCCCAGACATATGACCACTTTTTCCAAATTTGTCTTAATGCAAAACATCTCTGTATTTGATTCAATAACATGAAATACAAGAATTGAGAACAATCAGGAATAGAAATAGTCAATCTCCTCAACTTTTAGAACTTGATTAGCTCAAATAACCATGTTTAACAACACTACCACCACCAAAAAAAAAAAAAAAAAAAAACACTTTCTGCCC
>WAAD01028062.1:72690-94775 GCA_013389945.1 Fregata magnificens
CGCCGCTCCCCGCCCTCAGCGGGCTCTTGTTTTCTTTGCAGAACATGGATCACGGAAGAGCTTGGGGCTGCCTGACCTTCCGAGGTAAACCCGGCGTGTTCTCCTGCCTAGGAGGGCCGGAGGGCGGGCGGGCGGGCGGCGGGAGCGCGGCGGCCTGCCTGCTGGGAAGCCCGCTCTGCTCAGAGCTGCTGCTGAGAAAAGCAGCTCTCCGAGGTTTAGTTCCAAACGCTGGGATCTAGCCCTCACGGAATGCGTTCCTAAGGAACGCTGAGGGAAAGCCGGTGTAGGCCGGCCGTGGGGAAAGACAGAACCCCGCTGACGGGGGGTTAGACGAGGCAACGGACGGTTTTGAGACTTCGAAGGCGAGACACAGAGTGAACACGTGAGGGTGTCCCAGGTAAAATCATCAGTAAAATAGGGGTGATGGCAAGTAAACTTGCGTTACTGGGATTTTGAATTAACGCTTGGAGTTGAGTGAGTGAATTTCCCTTTTTAAAGCTGCCTTGTATTAGGCCTATGGTTGTCGCTTACTAGAGTTTCTAAAACATTTCTCATTCAAAGGTTTTAAAGTTGTTGGGTATTTTTAACGTTGAATTTCCCAGGGAACTTTCATCAGTGTAGACAGGAATTACTCTCGTTCCTTAGCCGTGGAAACTGAACCAGAGAGAGATGAAGTGACATTTTAAATTAGCAGAATTGGAATGACTTGCCTGTAGTCCTTTCAGCCTGTTTCTGTTTTGATTTCCAATGACAGAAGTGGGATCCCATAGTGTAGCAGGGAAGATACTGTCCAGTCCTTTGAAAACTTCCTTTACTATTGCCTGATGCAGCATCTTTGGTACCAGAGAGTCGACACCTGCTGCATTTCCTGGAGGGAGTTTGTTGTCAATTGCGTTGTCCGCTGGTGTTCATCATCTTTTCTCAGGCAAAACCGAAGAAGAAGTGAGAGAGATTGACAAAGTCATGTACCACGACTGGCGTGTGGTGCCCAAGCATGAGGAGGAAGACTTCAAGAAATTCACCCCAGTGCCAGAGGAGACCATTCGGTACCTTCCATACCCGCCTCTGCTCCGAGCCATGATCCTTGCGCAGTGGCAGAAAGAGGGAAAACCAATCACGGAGGAGCCAATGATTGATCTGGAGAAGGTCATGGCCTCTCCCCGTCGGGGTGCAAAGAAAAAAGCTACAGGGACACCAGTGTAAAGACTTGTTCTATGTCCTGAGCTTCCCACGTGCTCTCACTCTGTGTTAGAAGCATGTCATCTTACAGAAGGCCCCCTTATCCACTGTGGAATGGTGTATCCAGGTTTCCTAGCTTTCTCCCCAGCCCTGTAGTCACCTCATCTGAAAGGAAAGATGTAGATACATTCAGATTTTTTTTCCATAACTTTGGTCTCAGTCAGCGGAGGAACCTTCTTGGTTCCCCATAGAGTCTCTGAATGCATAGCTCCTGTCATCCAGCTACAATTCTTTGGAGCACAATTTCCTCTACAGCCTGAAAATCAGGGTTTTAAGAACATTTTTCAGGTAATTTGGGTCCCACATAAATCACAGAAAAATGACTGAGACTATCACATTATTTCACAGAACTGTGTACAAATGTATCTACTAACGAAAATAAACGTTTTCTTATTTCTGCAGCACGGTTCTAAGAAAACTTGGTATTTTTTTCAGTGCACAGAGATCATCATGAGGTCCAAATGCAGAGTCATTAGCTTACCAAATACAGGCACAGCATCGGATTTCTCTTAACCACTGCAGAATAATCATCTGGATTACTGACACAGGATGGCAATGAACAACACGGGAGGAACACAACTTGACTTTGGATCCTAAGCTTATCCAAAGCTATCCATCTCTTGTTCTCAGAGATGGCTGTCAGGAGATAGGAGAAATCATTTTCATTCTGGTGATGCAAAGTATGCAGGATTGGCTCTTACTATTGGAAGCCAGTCGCAAATTACCTGTTCCAGTGCAGCATGTTGTAGCGAACATTACAAAAATGCAACTCCTTAGCGCCGTTCTTAGCATTTCGTTTTCTCTTGCGGTGGCTGTGGATTCTGCTGCTGTGTCAGGAGCTGTTGGAGGGTCTAGTGTGGGTGTGGGTGGAAGGGGCACAAGAGCTGTTCTGGTCTGTAACCCTACAGATCAGCTCCCTGCAGAAACAGCTATTTAGTTCTCTTCTGCTCTAGTAGATAGTCAAGAGGTGCTGTTCCATTTGCTGCAGCATCCTGAAATCACAAGTAGCCTGAAGGGATTTACTGAGGGAAAGCAAAAACTGGACTCTGCACTGCCCAGTGTGCATGGCAGGCCTGGATGGGACAGGGGAACATGTACCAGGAAAAAGGCTGTCATCAGGCAGGAGGAAACGGATCACCATTGGCTACCTGGACTCCCATGGGGTTCCTCACCAGAGGTTCCAATGGGCTAAGAGGGAAGGTTTTTCTCATGAGTTAAAAGCTGGTCCTACGACAAGGCGTGAAGGCTGGGAAGAACTGGGCTCTTGTCCCTCTCTTGTGGCAGCAGCGCTGCAGGGCACGTGCCAGGGCTGGTTCACTGGCCTCAGAGTCTAGGGGAGGGAAGATCTGGAGTGTTGCTAAAGACACAAACAGTGCGAGGCCGTGAGACTTCCTGCTGCAGCTGATGGAAAACAGCTTCTCTGGTTTCCATAGCCTCTGCTGCCAGGTGCTGGGCTGAGCTGGTGCCTTATTGTCCTTACCACGATTGAAGTGCTACCAAACCAGCACGCAAACCGAGGACGAGCGAGGTGGGAAAGGAGGTGCAGATGTGAGTTAGATGGGAGGAGTAGAACAATCTATGCCTCTGTCCTGCACAGCCAGGAGCTGAACACAACCCCAGCATGGGCAGTGCCCTCCCTGACAGGGCACAGGCCCGCGGAGTCTGACCACAGTGGGCAGAGCCAAGTATGGGTAACAGGGTCCACCAACAGCCCCAGACAAGGCAAGAAATGACCCACGACCAGGGTCCACCCAGGGAGCCCAGCCAGGAGGAGAAGCAGATGGAGATAATACACCGTAAGGCATAGAATGATACAATGGCTTGGGTTGGAAGGGACCTTTGAAGATCATCTAGTCCAAACCCCCAAGTCCCAAGGGGGTCCATCTAGGAGCAGCTGGAGATAAGCACAGCTACAGCACAGCTTAGGCAAAGACTGAAGGCCCCAGCCAGTGCTTAGATGAGACTCCTGGGCCACGGGTGGAATGGGCCCATGTAAGGGTGGGGGCCCAGGTGGGGCTGAGCAGGACAATCATGGCCTGCTGGTGACCTCAGGGCCTTAACGCTGCGGGGTGCGGGGGGAAAGGGGGTGTCTTCAGACAGAGCCCTGGGCAGCCCGAAAGCCTTGTCCGCTTGCAAAGGTCCCCTTCTGGAAAGCTGCACAGCCCCTGTTTGCCATGTGTTGGACTCAATGCCCAGAACATGCTGGGAGCTCTGCTGGGACTCTCAAACCTGTGCATTAACCTCCCACATCGTTTAACAGCACAGGGGGGTGACTGTCTGAAGGGTGACAGTAGTGAGCCCCCTCCCCAGCCACCCAGGTGGGCGCCAGACATGGCTGCACTTCACTGCCTTGCTCAAACCGCTCCTGGCTGTATCGAAGGGTGCAGCCCCAGGGGTGTGGGACAGCTCCCTGGGCCTGTTTCCAAACCTCATTGCTGAGGTGCTTCTGGTAACCAGGAAGCATTGCCTGTTGTACCTCACCCTGCCTGCACAGGACCGCAGTGCAGGTGTTAGTCATGGAGCTGCTCAGGGCAGAAGCTGCTCCTGGCCTAAGGAGGTGGCTCCCTTGTCTATTATTGCTATGTACAGCCCTTGAATTAATGCCGTTCTACACAATAAATATGAATGTGTCTGCTGCTGGGACTAAGAAGAACTCGCTTCCTGCAGTGCTGAATGTCACTGACTCCTATGGGACTTTGTGGAGTTACCACCCTGTGCTGACAGGACATTGGCAAATTGAGTGTTGAAAGCTGAGCCTGATGTGTTAACCCCGGCAGCTCACCTAAGGGGACACCACAAGGACAGCTGCGGCTGGCCAGCAGCTGCACAGTTCTCTTCCGCCTTTTATTTCTGACACTGGGAGAAGCTACAGATTGCACTGTGGTGTGCAGGACCAGCCCCTCCTGCTCTGACCCAGCGAGCAACCCACATCTCATTTCTTGCCGCTAAATTGCTCAACGGTGAACACTTGAGCCACCATTCCCACCCTTCTAAGTGTCTTGCTGTTATTAAAGACTGAGCAGAAATCGCAGTGCCTTTATAGGAACGACGCCCTGCACTTGCTGATGTTAACACATTTATTACATACAGAACAGATATGGTTTGTTGTTTGATAGCACAGGGGACAAAGCAAGGGAACGTATTCATACAGCAGTCTCTTTACAGAATGCCATCTTCAGAACAAACAGCGGAGTTTACAGGCCTTAAGACACTTTTTAAAATCCTTTTGTAACATACAAGATACTTTACATACATCACAGTGGAGATATGACAGGGAAGTGTGTTGAAGCCAGTCAGTTCTCACCTTGCTGCCCAGCAGCCACCAAATGCCCACAGGAGCTGACAACAGGGGCTGGTTCTACTTAGCTGTAGCTGCCCCTCTTAGACATGTGCTTCTCTTGGAGGAAAACGTGCACTAAGCTGGAACGGAACCTGTTGGTAGAGGCCCGAGACCGGTTTCCTTATGTTGCCAGGGCCCAGTGGGTGACAGGAGACTGAGTACTGTCACTTCGACTGCTAAAACCAGATAGAAAACAAACAGTAAGAGGTAAGAACGTTGCAATTCTGTATTTTCCTATGGAAGAGTCAATAGAGCTAAGGAACTGGGCCTGCTAGGGCACTTCCCCGCCCCCCCCTTCAATTAGCCCAAATTATGAAGTTTACCTGGCCCTAACTGATGAACTGTTACATGGCTGTGGAATCTGTGGTCTAAATGTTGATCTTGTTAACTTTAATGCACTCTGTGTTGTGATCCAAAGAGCTCGTCCTAGCAGAAAGCATTTTGGGAAAGTGAATGAGTGGTCTGGCACCGTCAGCAGTGCCCCGGTGAAATGTCCCTGGTGAAAGGTCCCCTGGCATGCAGGTGCCAGCTCCAAGCATCCCTTAGCCAAATGCCAGCCGCAGAGCCTGGTGTGCCACTGGGTGGAGGACACCGTCCAGCTGGTTTCCTACCTCGGTGAGGAGTGGTGGGGGTGCACGTGTCACCAGCACCACTCACAGGCAGCATGGGCACCACTGTGGCTCCGCACTTTGGTGGCCGAGGCCTCTGTTCTCCAGAGATGTTCTCTTGCCCCAGCCTTTTCTGAACTGTGGATCCAAAAATCATTTCAGTGCTGCTGCACCAGGACAGATGCCACATGTTAGAGCTTCCCCTGGAAATACTGCATCCCTGCAGCACATGAGTAGCTTTAGACCACAAGCCTTGGGGGCAGCCTGGTGCGTGGTAACAAGCACAGGACAGCTGGGAGACTCCCAGAAAGATGGAGGCTTCCCCCAGCTGTCCCATACCGCCGCGCTGGCACAAGGACATCCCTGTGAGGCCCGGAGTGCTGCACAGCTCAGGGAAGAAGCAACATGACCACCAGGAGCTTCCAAATTCATCGCTAACAACTGCTACTCGCTCTAGTCCTGCACATCCAGGAGGGAGTGTGCAAAGGCAACAGAACTTGTCCTTGTGGAGACAGGACTGTTTCCGCTATCAGAAAGGGAGGACAAACCATCGCCTCTACATCTGGAGCTGCCATGTTCTGCATCTGGAGCTCAAAACCACTCTCCCTGGCCCCATTTTTTGCTGCTTCTCCTGTAAGCAGGACACACTTTTGCAATCCCCCAGCACTGCTTACAGAAGGAGGGCTGTCAGAATTTTTCTCAGGGGTTGTCAATTCTTTTCAGGAGTCAGAAATTTCCAGCTTTTCAAACTACTTGGTAACAACGTCAGGACTCGTGATGTTAGGTAAAAGAGGTCGGGAGATCTGGCCTCAATTCCTTTTTCTGTGTCACCTCAGGTGAGACACAGCCTTTCTATACCTTGCCCGCACCTACACGGTTTTTCCTAACCACAGCCACAGTGTGAAGGAAAACAGCTGTCTCCTCCAGCAGTTCACGGGATGGGGACACAGCCTTATGAGTCAAGGTAATCTCAATGTGTCAATGCAGAATTCACAGCAGACCAACATCATCTGCCCTCACCTGTGTTTTAAAAGCCAACAAATGCTATGCAGAGATAGCTTTCTCCTGGACCTTTCAGAATGAACTGAAGAGTTCTTTTCTGCCTGGCATTTTTGGAAAGGGGAGTTAAAAGTATTGCTGCCTTTTCTGCTCTTAAAAAAGCAAGGTTCCAGTACCCCTTTGCTACCAGAGTTTCCAAAGGCCCTGTGGCCTCCACGATCAAACACCTGTCTCCCATCTGAGGCTACCAAACAATCCCCTCCAGACACACACAGTCACCCAGCCCACGACTGCTGAGACAACAACAGCAGCACAGGAGGGAGACTTTCCATCTGCAAGTATGGAGGACGACTTCCCCACAGTAATGGCACTGCTGCCTTCTCCAGCCAAAGAGCAGAAGTGCTGCCCAAACCCTGACACTCCTTTCTATGGAGGGTTCCTTGGACCTGGCTGCTCTCAGTCCGTGGGACATTATTCTGTGCTTAAGGGTGGATAAGGTGGAGAGTCCACTGGTGAATTAGAAAGGATTTCTGCTAGGGTGCTGTAGAAGTTGTGATTCACCATCACTGCTTTGGCGGGGGATGCCAGGGGGACATACTTCTTCTCATGCAGGTGGGAGTGAGGCAACCTGCCGGAGAACCTGAGCCACCACCATCCAGCTGCCAGCTCCCGAGCGCTGGACAAAGGCTTTGCACAGTTCTAGCTCCAAGCTTCACTTCATCAATGCACTGCCATTTCTCTCCTTGTAGATGCCAGCTCCAGAGCAGAACAATAATCCAACCACGCAGAAAGCGCACAGGCCCAAGATGAAAGCTGCAAGTTCAGAGGTTAGAAGGGGGTCACAGTCCGAGGCAGGAGCCGTTGCAGTTGTCTGGGGTCGGTTTCCAGCAGTAGGTATAATGCAGGCGTTCTGTATGTACATCTTGGCATTCAGGCGGGAGGAGGGACACTTACATTGGTGGGAAAGGAGAAATTCTCACTCAGGGATATATGATACCTGCCACACAATAATGTGGCTCCTTTCAGCCTTGGAAAGTACTGGCTTCACCTGGGTGGCATCTCCTGCATTCTCCTCTGTCTCATCATCTTCTCCATCCCCTGAACAGAGAAAACAGAGAGTAAAAAAGGCAAGAAAGAAAATCCCAAATTGCACTGCTCTGGAATGCTTCCAAAGAGGCTAATACCCCTGTTACAGTCTCGGCAGTCTGACAACAGACAGCATGAGCTGAGACCCTCCTTTATGCCTGGAGAACATCCATAGCAACGCGATGCTTTTCTGAAGCAGGACTGTATGGATGGAACAAACCATCTCCAGCAGGAGGGAAAACCACCCTTCCTTTCAGGGAAGCCAATGTGTAAAACATAGAGCACCCTCAAGCAGCACAGGTGGCCACAGTGGGGCAGCAATGTTTAGCTGGTTTTAGCTGGTGGCACAGATGTTTTTTTTTCTTCCAGGGCCATTAGCGCAGACTGCGTGGCACTGCAGGCACAGGCAGGGGCAGGGTTTGGCAGCCTTGTGCTGTGCAAGGAAAATGCTTGCTATCTGCCCTCACGGCCAAAGGCAGGAGAAACAGAGAGCACCGCTTTTCAGATTTCGCTCCCCACAGCAGTAATCCCTCTCTCCACGACCACCACCCCCTCCTGTTCCAGATGCCTTCCACCACAGGTGCTCACCAATCCGGAAATCGATGTACCCTTCTCCTCCACTCAGCACCAGGACGTTCTTCAGCTTCTGCCCTTCGGTCTCTGTGGCCGCTGTGCTGGGGTTCTCCGAAGGGCTGTCCAACACACTCCCATTCAGGGTTGCTAGGACATTGCCTGGGAGAGGACAGAGGTGCTGTCAGTGCCTCTGCTCAACCCCCGTGCAGTTAACACACACACACAGAGACGCAATTGGGCAGGCCAATTCCTTCTGCTGGTGAAATCTGTAAGTCACTGCAGTTTAAACTACTGATGTCTCAGCCACAGTGATCTGCAAGCACTAGAAATGGCATGGACAGCCATCTGCTGCAGATCAGCTCAAGCTCCTGCCACAGAATGGACGGCGGGACAGGACCATCACAAGGAAGGGCTGTGCTCATCCTTACCAGGCACAGAGACAAAGAACTTGACAGCATCACGGTGACCGTGGAAGCAGAGCTGTGCCTGAGCCATGGAGCAGTAGGGAATGAAACTGCTGGCAGATTTGTCACTGTTGTCATCACCGTACACGTGGATGACCCCACCAGAGCGGCTGCCCTCTCCAGAGGTTGGTGAGGTCTTGTTGGCTGGGGACAGGGAAGAGGAATATTGTCAGCGATGGCTTTGAGTCCCATTTACAGAAGGGACTCAATCAAAGAGAAAATTCATGAGCCGTGAAGGAAAACCTTTAAAGGCGCAGGTCTCTTTAAAGGTTTTGTGTAAAGGATGTGATGGAGGAGACCACACTAGACTATACAGTCTCTCTCTCTTAAGCTGGTAACAATCCACTCATGATAACAAACTACATCTTCTCATCAAATCTAGCATTTGGCTACTAATGAGGCACACATCCCTGGAGGTGCTGGGCAAGAGTGACCCTAGGGCAAGCTAGACAAGGTCTCTGAGGTGGGCCAGTGAAGGCCTCTTTGCCAGCAGCAATCCTGTCCAGGCTCCAGAAATCGCCTGCTGTCCTAGGATCAACCTTGGTCTTTTGTACCTGGCAGGGTATCCAAAGGTGTCCACTATACCCACAAGACATTAAAGGCACCTGGAGGAGAATTACTGCTATTTTCTGGATTGGTGAAGTTGCTCAGTTTCCAAGTTAAGTCCTTTCCTCATGCCAAGCCATGAGCATGCAGGCTGCTGACAGGTCTGGGCCTCTCAGCCCAGTAAATATCACAGCAGTGGACTGAGGTCCTTCCTTAGTCCTTGATTTAGCCGTGACACCAGAAGATCAGCTACTCAAGCAATGAACATCTGAAAGATGTTCACCATCCACAGCTTCCAAGGATTTCAAGGTGGGCTCAGGGGCCTGCATCCTTCATGTCCAGGCTCCGAGAATGTGAATGCTTCCACTCGCCAAGGAACAGAGACCAGTGCTCAGAGCTCAGGATGGGAGATGCTTTCCTCCCGCGTGCACCCACATCAGTAAAACAGAGACAGCACTAAAATCAGAAGGCTTTCACTTCCTGTGAGAGAACTGAATTGCTTGCTTAATTATCTCTAGTTCTGTATTTTGGCTTGGGCTGGATTTTAATTATTAAGTGACTTGGACAAAGGAGACTTTTACCTAGCAGGCTCAAGCCAGGATGGCGAGACAAGTACAAATATTTTGATGGAAGAATGAGAATCAGTGTGTGCAGGGGGAAGATCCCCAAGAGGAAGGCTCACTGCACCTCTGTGCTTTGGTTTGCTGTGAGCAGCTGTAACCAGATGAGCTCATCTGATTGACAGACAGGGCTGGTACTAGCACTTCTTCTCACGCAATATCTGGCTTCTTACTGCAACCAATATCAGATGCTTTAAAAGGAGGAGACACATGTTGATAATCCTTCTGGTCAGCCACAGAAATGTCTTACGATGAGAAAAAGTCCACCTTTCTGACCCTGGAGAGGCATAAATTTGAACTCCAACCCTGCCTTAACTGGCACAAACCCAAACAATTCTTAATGTTTATCAAAGTCCCCCCTGGTTAAAAGTCTTGGTCGATTATTTGCAGCTGGCAGGTGCCACAGCACCTGCTGCCATTGGCCTGGAACTGATGTGAGAAGCATCCTTGGAAAACCAAGGATGACCAAGGAAGACCTTGGAAGAACAGTCTACTCCTGCTTCCTGGAACTCTCTGACTGAATGAACCTTTACACTCCCCATCTCAAACCCGGCCTACCACAATAAGGGAACTACTGATGAAGAAGAAAGTACTCTTGACACAAAAAAAACCCAGAGAGATGGCTGATGAGATGGATGAAAATGTTTTTAGCCATGGGAAATGAGGATGTTTACATTACTCTCTCTGGTCGCTTTTCTCAGATCAACTTAAAATGAAAGAGTGATGAGGAAAAATGGATGAAGAGAGCTGAATGGCAGGATGGAAGGGTGGCAAAGTGACTGCAAAGGTGAATGGGTGAAAAAGGAGTGAAAGCTGAAGGAAGGAGGCAATGGACTTACCCCGGAGCCCAAGGAGCTGGCCTCGGTGGAGGACTACAGCTAGGCAGAGGCAAGGAGTGGGAACACAGAGGGGCACGGGAAGACACAGGCAGGACGGGAGAGAAGAAAAAGGTGATTACTGGGAGAAAATTCAGGGAGCAACAGAAACGTATAAAATCTAGAGAAACCGCAACAGGAACTACAGGCTCGGATCAGTTTATACCAACACTGTTCTTGCTCACTTTGCTCTTATCTTACAAGGACAAATGTAATATCTGAGATGGGAGAGGGACCATGGTCACAAGGATCCATTGCTAAAGTTTCTAGTGAGACCTTACTGCTTACTACATTTTACAGAAACACCAAAAGATAATGCAACCGGTTTACAGCAGCGAACAAGCTTAACTCGGAATTAGGACAGCAGCCCCAAGAAAGAATGGGCTTTAAAACAGGGATTTGGAAATGAGACCGAGATTGCAATGCGCAAAGATGACTGTGTCACTGGCTTCCTGGTGTCAGCCCTGGGCATATTCCAGCTCCACTAGCCTTAGAGGAGACCATCTCAGCCCTGACTTCCAGGAGGATTACAACAGCTTTGTTCCTCTTATACAAGAGCCATTTGCTTCTCAGATTTCCTGCTAGCAGTGGTGAGAAAATGTAAATTTGGCTGCTTTCTGCTGAAAGCAACTGCAAGCAGCCTCAAATCCTACTCCTCCATTATAATTTGGAACAGATCTTCAAAATTCGATGCTGACTGGCAGGTACAGAACAGGGTTACTAGGAGCTTCAGCTAAACTTCCAGCTCCAGAGATGCACCTGTTAATTACTACTGCTGCGTCTCCTCACCAGGTTGGATTTGGCATAGGATACCGATTTCTATTTGACTGATAAAGCTGAGCCCTAATTTGAGTAAATGAAGCTTTTCTAAGGTCAGTTTCTGTAAAATACTGTTATGGAGACGTTTAGATGTCTATGCCAAAACAAAATTTCCAGGGAGATCTTCCTGGTGACTTCTCATCCCATGGCCTCTTTTTGGAGACTTACTACAATTCCCAACGCTTTGTTTCTCCTGCTTTCCAGTAGCTACAGAATCAGTTCACATCAGTCCGCTCTGTTAAGGTCACGCTCAAAAAAGAAGACTGTACGGATGGTAGAGATGTCATTGGCCCCCCACGAAGGAAATGGCTTCAACTGAACCAAAAGGGACAGTAACAAATACCTATTTGGTTTTAAACAGGTTAAATCCATTCAACCAAACACTTAATTCCTTAATAAGGAAGAGTTAAACCAAGTTCAGGGTTGCTCATACTCAGGGCTCTTCTCTCTGAACACTGCTATGATCAAGGGTGGGTCAGGTTTACAGTAAAAATGTCCGGAAAGCATTAGCCTGCCACAGCCATCCGCCATGCTGCACAAGTAACACGCAAAAGTGTTCTTTTTTTGGGGGGGACGCAGAAGTATCTCCAGTAAATGTTACTTACTCTCAGTCAGTGGAATGGAGATGACGACACCATTCCCTGTTCCTACCCAGAGGCGGTTGCCAGCAATGAGCAGGGCTGTAATCCGCACGAAGGAGAAGCCCAGCTTTCCAGTGCCTAGTAAGGATGCATAAGAATTGTAGAGTCAGTTATGACTTTGGGCAAGGTCTGCTAATGAATTTTCATTTCTCTCTGATCTCATAAGCAACAGACCATTTACTGACAGTCCCTACTGCCTCACCTAGCATCTTGCTGACGTAAGGCTCAATGTCGACATCTTGCAGATGTTGATGGCTGTGGGCATGGTAAAGCCTCAGAGTGGAGTCCAGGCGGATTGAAACCCATACTCCATCTCCAATCCATGCCAGCTGTCGCACCTGACTCTCCCGCCGAGGGTGGGCATCAAAGGATTTCTGAAATGCCAAATAGGTGGATCAACGTGAGTTCACAAAAGGTTTGCAATTATCTACACATATACTCCATTTTCCTCAACTGAGATCACTTGTTTGGGTTTCAAAGCTCTTGGAGAAAATGTGTTAATGCCAGCTGACCTCAGAAGTTCACTACAGTATACAGAAAATCCCTCACTTGAAATGATGAGCTGTATAGCAGCTCTGCAGAGATTATGGTCTTTGCAGACCACTTCAGGAGCAAGAACATTTAGAAACCAAGAGCCTTTCGTGTGCTTGGTAGAAAAGGAAAACACACAACTCCAGTATAAATTCCAAAGATCTAACTGCCTTGGCTCACAGACGTGAACTTCAGATTCAGCACTTCTCTCTTTGATTAGAATTATTCCAAGCACTGTCAAACAGGTTTGTACCAACACCACTGTATTGAATTTCAACCAAAAGGCTCTAAATGTCATTTTTTGATTAGGCAAATGGGATCACTGGGGCTTGCTAACTGTACTCTTCCTTTGTGCCACAATGCCCACAGATGGAGAAGTCTTAGACCATATATGAAGGGTAGCTGTAAAGCACACACATACATTTGTACAGTACGTGGCCTCATAGACTCACTAGTAAAGGCAAAGAAAGTGCTCAGTTTAGACTTATCTCAAGATTTCAGCTCTGCAAAGGGAGGAAGGAATAAAGATCCCCTGGCAGACTGGGTCATAACATGACTCAGATCCACAGACTGGGTCCTACAGTCAACAATGACAATACAAAGGTTCTGCATTTCCATACACTGCAGCAGAAAACAGCTGTAGGAATAAATACAACAGAAGCATGTGCATGCATACACACACATTTGCTCTCTTACCTCAATCTGCATTGTCTTAGGCTGGATAACGTGGATTTTGTTCTTGTAGCCACACCAGACTCTATCATACACAACAGCCATGCAGCGGATGGAATGGTGAGTGTGACCGAGGTCCATTAGGTGGTAATTACTGAGATCCCACTGACCATCTAAGGTGAAAAACAAGTGTGGAAAGATGCATCTCCTTCATGACATGTCAGTATACAATAGAATCATCTACCTTTCCATGTATATTCTAGGTATACACGCTTAGCTAATACTCAAATGCTCATTTCGCTTATGTCTGTGAACTTCCCATGAATTCACAATACTACTTCAGGCACAGCCTTATACTTATGAAACACATGACAATAAGTTTAGTTTGGTGGGCTGAAAGCTCTCCAAATCAGGCTAATTTAAATATACTTTTATTGTAATGAAATGAACAGGCTTCTCTAACAAGTACAACAAAAACAGCAGGGGAAGAAGAAAGACAGTCTAACAAGACTATGCAGAAACTTAAAAGGAAATGGACCATACAGTCCTTGTGGTGAGGCTTCCTCATATCACAGACGGACAACATAATTTCCCCGAAGTGTCAAATCCAGGATAAGGAATCAATCTCCCTTCTCTCATGCTTACTTTCTAACTAACCAGGCAGATACTGTGGCCTTCACAGACAGGTGGCCTCTATGTCATGAAGCTTTATCCTATTTCTGACGGGAACAATTTTTATGTGTCAATGGTCAGGCTTGAACTCATGCTGAATCAAAATTTAGATTGGAGAAACCCAGAAATCTCTATATTTCAGCTTGCTGGATAAACAGCTACTCAATGAATAACTAAGTTCTTAACATGCAAACATTAGTCACAGTTAGCAAATTCCCATGTGCTTTCAGGTATGAACACAGCTCAGAAACTGCTCAAGTCATAGGAAAACCTACAGCAGTGAAGAGGACAAGAAATACAGAATTCAAAAAAATATCTCGAAATGACAAGATTAAGGCATGTCAGATTAATCAGACATCTCTTTTTTGCAACAAGAAAAACTGACCAAGTGTAATGCAAAGGCGCTATTTGTTTGGGATTTCCAGGCTTCTAGAGAATCCCAGCTCTGCCTGCTGTGTATGCAGTGATCAATTCCACTACTTATACAGAGTCCAACTTCTCTGGGAAGCAGCAGGCCTATTTGCAACTGCACAGACGATCTGCTCAGGTACAGCCTGAGCTGTGTGGAGCTCCCTGTGCGTGCCCTGTTACAGTTGATTTGTGAATGCACAGTAACACCTATATGGCCCAAATGCATTAAACTTACCAAGCATGCCTCAAACAATTGCACAGCATATGTATTTCTAAAAGTGTTGCATTTCCTCTACATGTGCTACACAGCACATACACACATGTTTTTGTTCAGAAAAGCTCAGGAAATGGTGTTGAAGTATGCCTTAGATGTTTTAGCATAAGGATTACATGTGTATAATAGCTATGCATTTTAACTATATGTTTGCACTCTGGCAAGCCAGCACCTTTCCTTCTCAACTCAGAATAGCATTTAATCCATTGCTATGCTTTTGGCCAAGTTTGGTTTTCTCTCATTACGTTGATTCTTACCTTCTCCCCGGTGGAATATGGCTAGTGTTCCATCTGCCAGAGCAACAAGGACTCTCCCTTTCACATGCCTGAAATCACAGAAAAGTAAATACTTACAAGAATCTGTAGAAGTAAGGGACTAGCAAATCCTTTCTGACATCCACGCACACCATCTTTATGTTCTCTCTACAATTCTCATTCAGTTTAGCACTTGCAGGAACATCCTGCAAGGGCCAAGAGTCATACCTCTTACCTTTGTTGTAGTAAGATCATCCATAAATTTCCTGTTAACTTCTCCTTCACACTACACATTACTACTCCATCAATTTCAACAAATTCCACCTAATTTACATTCCAGTGAAATTTTGTCTTTCTGCTCCCCACTTCTTTCCTCCTGATACTGCTAATCTCATTTAGTATCTTGTTCATTGAATTGGGTCAGGTCTGCAGTTGAGCAGGAAAATGGCTCAGTATGAGGCTTTCCAATAACAAAAACCTTGGGAAACTTTCCTCACAAACCAATGCACTTAGAAGAGCAAAGAAAAAGATGACTGACAAAGAGCCGCTACTCCCATCTAAAATACCGCTTAGGCACTGACCCTTCTCCTTCAGCGTCCCTTGGCATGCACACTTACACTAGACTCAGTACAGAGTCCTTCAGCTTTATCGAGTGCAGACACTTCTTCCAGTTGGATACAGCTGAGTGCACGTAAAGCCTGTGAGAAAGGACAAATCAGGGAAGGTTAGCAGCAAGGCCCCACACCTTCAGCCTGACTAGGCTTGAGTCTTTTCTTCTGGTAGGAAAGGTAGAGGTTAAGTTAGAAAGTGAGGTTAAATCTCTGTGCCTACGATGAGCTGAGGGCTCAGAACAATGAGCAAAGAAAACCCACTCCAGAAACAAGAAGTGAATTAAAGGTGTGAGGACATGAAAAGTGGAGCCCAGAGGAGAATGGAAGTGACAGAGAGATCTGCCAGCCCAAGGGGAACCTACCAGCCATTCTGTGCTCCCAGCCACATGGTGGGGGCAGCACTGGTGCAAGTCCCAGCAGCATCCCCATTCAACTCCTGATCTGGCAGTGTCGTGCTTGACTCTGTCTTCAGCTGCCCGTTCTCCCTGAAGAGGCAAAAGAACATTGTTAGAAGCTTTAGTAGCAGCAATGCACAGAATGCCCATCTACACTCACAGTCTGGCATTCACAAGCAGATAAGGGCACTCGTATACACAAATCGCTTCCTTCTCTTCAGTGTTTTTTAATTGCTTGGCTCCTGAATCTGCAGTTTGCAAAACCTCCTTTTTTCCCTGCCAATACAAATAGCAAGTACTTCAAATCTATAAACTTAACTTAGTGTTTGGTAGTACTATTATATAAACACTATTTTCTCTGTTCATTTCCAGCTTCAACAGAAACAACTTAGAACAACTTCGTCATTTAGGAACAACTTCTATCTAAGACTTCCGCCTTGCTCCTCAGGCCATCACATCAAACTCAATTGTCTGAAGAATTTTTGGGTGGTGAATATGCTTTCTTCATTATCTTTACAGCACATTAGAGGTACTACTACAATAAATCAATCATCATTTTTACACACGAATCAATAAGCTCCTTCAGTAAGAACATTGAGTGCACATGTACTTTGGAAGATCTGTCTTAACAGCAGGTCTAAATTCATACTGAGAGATCAAATATTTGCACTTAAACAGCTGACAGTCTGCTGCAGGCTGAACCACGTTTATTTTCATTTCATTTCTTTCTCTCCCTGTCATCCCATCTGTAATACTATTTGGGCACAAAACTGAAAAAAGTTTGATGCTTTACCAGAAGATCAGGCTGGTTCTCATATCAAAAAGCTTAAGAAAACAGAGCTGATAAATAACCAAACTGCCACTTTGACCCAGACTGCCTACCCGTTCTGCCTAAGAGGTGCCTGTGCAGGGACTGGGTCTGTAAACACATGCTCCGTGAGGGGCCCGGGCCGGGCCTGAGCAGGCTCTGCCTCGCTTGTACCGTTCTCTGGTACCTCCGTAGCTTCTGTTGCCTCCTCAGTAGACTGGGACTGGTTGATCTTCCCATTGCAAACAGCAGCCACCTCACCTAAAAGACAAAGAGTGTGAGACATACTGGAGAATGAGCTGATAAGTTACCTATACAGAAATCGATTGGACACGAGAGGGAAATTTTTCACAATGAGAAACAGTCAACCATTGGAATAATCTCCCCAGGGAAGTGGTTGACTCCGCTACACCGGATACTTTTAAGACTCAGCTGGACAGGGTGCTGGGCCATCTTGTCTAGACTGTGCTCTTGCCTAGAAAGGTTGGACCAGATGATCCTTGAGGTCCCTTCCAACCTGGTGTTCTGTGATTCTATGATTCTATGAAATCAGGCTGTCAATTTTTTAATTCATCCTTCCTTGCCAAATTCAATCAAGCCCTGAGCCCACACCACAGACAGCAGCTCATCCAGTGTTTTCTGCTTGGATGGGGAACAGAGGCTATCTTCAAGTGAGGCACAATCTGTGAGTAGCAAAACATCAAAAGTTCTCCAGGGCTGCCCACTGGAGTATGGAGTGAGCAAGGGCATCACTATGGTCTTCATATGGGCTGAACTGACTTCACAAGAAGACATGGTTCAGAGAAGAAAGCAATGAGAACAGAAGCAATTGTAGCAGGGCAAACATATCACCTGTCCAAAATACTCTGCTATATGACCCCCGCAACCAGGCTGCAGGATGTGGATCACTCAGAGAGAAAAGGAGGGCTCTAAAGAGAAAGGTACCAAAAGGGCCTTTGGTCTTCCTGTACCACATTAAAAAACTTCTTGAGGCCTCTGAAGTACTTAACTCAGGGACAGGAGGATGCAGTTGTAAGACCATAAGCTCATATGGGACTAGCTATAATTGGACTGCCATTCAGTTTTATGTCCCAAAACTCACTCTGTCCCTTGTCCAGCACAGGTGTGTCACCACGCGAGGAACAGTTGCTTCGTGGCACATTGCAGCGGGTCGCACAGCCCACCAGAGTGATTCCTGCCAAGACACCATCTGTTCCAGACGACTCTTCAGGATTTACATCTCCCTCCAGAAAGATCTCGCCTGGAGGATAATCACTCTCACTGGCCGCTGAAGGCAAAGAACAGATTCTCCCATAAATCTAGCTGTCACTGCTAGTTTAAACGTAGCAGTACTCCTGAGGTAACCATACGGATGGAAGATGCTGACCCTCAGGGTTCACTACCCCGGGGAGACACCACAGCATCAGTCAACATCATGGCGAATCCCCTCATCCCTAGCATCAACATCCAGGCCAGCTACAGAGCCCTCCCAAACCTCGGCAAGGCTCACTCTTGCTCCCAGGAACCATCCTTTACCTGCCAAAGGAACCACTTACTAAATGTTCAACAGTGAGGGATCTCCACGGAAAAGTACTACAAGAAGGCAAGATCTGAGTTATGGTTTTGAGGGACAATTACAGAATGCAGCACGGTCCAAGGGTTAGTTCTGAAGTGACAACGCTACATTTGTCACTCCTCAGTGGAACAGGTGACCCTGTGCAGATCACAGCCAGTGCCTGGGCCCCACTTACCAGGGATGCTGGAGATGCAGAGCACATGAGCATTGCAGACAGTGAACTGGTCCACCACTGTGCCAGGCTGATTGGCATCAATAATTACAACTTTACTTGTTGACAACGTACTGGTGAGGATCCAGACACGACTGGACGTGGCATCCATTTCATGGAGCTCCTTTGCCTTCAGGAGAGCAATCACACGGGCAGAATCAGTGCTCCTCTCACATCAGACTAGGTGTATTAGCGCTTGGCAACATTTACACATGCAAAGGCCACAATGCCAGCTTCAAAGAGCCAAGTCTCTTCCCAGCTGATGCAAATAAACAATACGAGCTATGCAAATTTCATTCACGTTGCCACACTAGTATCTGGAACACTGGCCAAAGAGCCTATCTGGCTCCCTAGTGTAAGAGGAGTTCGGCCATTAATTTCTCTTCTGAGATGTCTGACTAGTGTATCACTGAACATTCACTTTAGAAAGAATACCATGGAGCTGGGATGCACTCCACCTACCAGCTTAAGCAAGCTGATCTCAGAAGGCAGTAAGGGCAGCAGTGTAAGACAGCTGTGGAAAAAAACCCCGCGAACCAGAAAGGATAAAATTTTCTATTATTATCTGCAAAGTACAGCTTCTTAAAAGAAAGAAAAAAAAAAAAAACACTTGAGACTATTAAAAAAGAGAGCTGGAATAAATCTCAAGAGCTTCAACTTCCGAACCAAATGGGCTCATGAACTCCGCTACATCTATGTTCTTTTTAACAAAGCTTTGCCTGAGTTTATTTATTTATTTTTTAATTTACAGTGATGAGGACTCCATAATCTTCCTAGCAACCTCATCAAGCACTTAATTACCCTTATTATTAGGATTTTTTTCAGAATTCCAAATGTTTCAAAGCACAAGTTGGAAAATTTTATCCCGGATAATTTATCCCAAATCACACACAAAGTTACTGAAAAGCCAGAACACCACAACCCTGCCCCACAAGACAATGCCTCGGAAGTACAGGTTAGAGCGTTATATAGCATAGTACAAAAGTATTGAGAGAGGGGGCATGTCAAGGATGGAATGAGAAAAAACACCGGAGGGGAATTCCATTTTCTTTTCTGACCTTTTTCTTTTCAGGAGACGTATGGTTACTTTTGTTGTTCTCGCCTTCCACTTCCCTGTCACAGGTGAGGGGATCACGTCCAGGATCCAGTTTCTGCCCGTTCCCAGGCTCCTGCTCCAAAGGTCTCCATCCTGTGAGATTGACTCCAGCTGCACACCACAGCTAAGTAACAGAAACAGGAATCTTAAACTAAGAATTCTGGAGGCTCCATGGTCTCTTGAAATTCAGGCACCTTTGTAGAGAACTGTGGACACATGTCAAACACCTAAAATATTTAGTTGGAAACAAAAGATCTTGTTGATTTCTACTAGAAGACTTAGTCAGATTTGATGGAGATAAGATAAAGGTTCTCTGTAACCTAATGAAAATCACTGGTTTTTTACCAGATGTGACTAAAAGATTTAAAGAAAATAAAGATAATAAATCAGGTGCATAACTGAAAACAGGCTTCTGAAACGTCCTCAGTTTTTCTGACTCTGGGGTTCTGAAGTCATTGTAGCAAAGCAAGCAGAACATGGCAGATGTTACTAGCTCGGGGTACGGTAGCATGACTGCTTAACCAAAATTGACAGTGACTGCTTGGCTGAGGATACACATTCAGTGCACTCCTGTTCCCTAGTCCCCCTCCCACCCCTTGCACTCTTCTGCTTCCTCACACACTCCTTTGCCCAAAAATCAGTGTTTCTCTCATCTTAGAGAGCTATTTAAAGAACTAAGCAAAAAGGAAGTCACCAAAAAAAAAAAAAAGAAAAGAAAAGGAAAAAAAGTCTGCTGGTTTAGCTCCCTACGTAACAAGTGTAGAGTGAAAGAAGCACACTGCATATTTTCTGAAATCAAATTTCGCTAACCTCCTACAAGCTATTTCCAGACAGTTTTTTAGGAGAATGCTGGGAACGGGACTACAGAAACAAATACTGGGTTTATCCAAAATCATAAAAGAAAGATGCTGAACAGAATACTACCCAAAGATCACACCAACCTTCTAGAAACAACTAACAGCGTAAGAATTTTCTTACAACTTAAACACCAGAATGACATCTAAAGATAGGCTCTGAATGAAGTTAATGACAAACTGCCTATTTCAAACCAACTAGTTATAGCAGCTAAATGTGCTATCTGCAGAGAGATGACCATCTATTCTCAAACGGAATTCTACTCAAAATATTCTTGTCTTGATAGACATAGCTTCACAAAAATCTGCTCTAGATAATTTTGGCCTGTTACCAGTGAATCCCAGTCAACAGTGGAATCTAAAAAAAGAGTGATGAAATGCATTTTTACTTTCACCTGCTCATTTTCATGCATTTTTATATTGTTTTGTATTATGCCCTAAGGAGTCTCAGCAAAAGCCTTGTAAGCATAAAATGTTGCTGATATTATATAAGCTGTCTCAAAAAAGCATAAGATGTAAGACAGAAGCATGGGACCTGGCAAGCAGAATCAGCTGAGAATTATGTCCTTACAGAGAGAGGTACTTTTCCCTACATACACTAGAAACCACCATTCAAAAAAAGGAAGCGGAAGATAGAATTTGGAATATATAATGCAAAAAAAAATACAGATTGTTGTAAAAATTGCACATTTAGTGACCAAAATTCTTTGCTTATTCCATGTCCCCTTTCTGAACTGGAATGGTATGCAGAGACAACGCACCTTCATGGTTGGGTCCTTCTCTACTAGTGGGCGACAATATACAGGCACGGGGACATTTTTCATGCGAGTGTCTTCCTGACCACCATTGGGACTCAGCTGTGGGGGAAGAAAAGATGAAAAGAACAGTACAAAGCTGTAAACACCAGACAATGGTAAGAGGGATGTAAGCAATATGGCAGAACCGAACTCATTAGCCTCAGAGGTGGGTGCTGCTGAGGCTTCATCTCACATCTTGTATGAAACAGAGTCCCAACAGGGATGGGAGCAGCCTACCCAAGAGACTGCCTCTCTCACCATGATACAGTGCCCCAGTTATGGTCAACAGAGGCTATACGCTGCATTGCTGACAGAGAAAGGGTTGTTAATGGATGCTCCCTGCAAAGAAGTCAGAACACTGGAGTTCCCTTCCACCGTGGCCTGGAACTCATCCACTTTCAAGCCACACTGCAAGACTCCTTCCTTTCAGGTGGTCTTTGACCAGTTAAATGAGTCATAGGCCAACAAATGAGGCTGATGACATTTGATTTTGTGTTACTGCTGGGGAGAAATGGGAGCAAACTGCACTGCATTTGGCTTTTATACTAAACTACTGGTAAAGTTCTCAGAATATAAATGAAATATCTAATGTTCAAGACCAATTATAGTAACAGAGGAAATAAAAACAAGTACTGGGCTCTGGACAAAGAAGATTAATTACTTTTGGTTTAGGGTAGGTTCTTTCAGCACCTTCATGCAGAGAGATGCCCCCTCCATTGACTTTGGTGGAGATACAGAAAAGATTAATTTAATATGTGCCTACAATTATCATACAAATAAAACATGTATATGATACCTCTAAATTAAATATTTAAGGACTAAAGCTAAGGTTACCAGTGGGAGAGTTAGGCCCTCACTGGTTTCACTGTGGTGGACGATGTCCCCTCAGCCTGTCTGGAGAGTTGTCCCTACCTGCTTGTACTTGGCAGGGAGGCTCCAGCCACAGGCCTGCAATCGCCCGTCATCATTCCGCACATGCTCCCGGACCTGGCGGTACTGCTCCCGTTTCTGCTCGCGACGTGCTGAGGACGTACAGTCACTGAGGAGAGAAGCAACAGAAGGGCTTTAAACTAGGCTCGGAAGGGGGAAGGGGATATAACCAGGCTCACTGGA
>WAAD01028068.1:0-30000 GCA_013389945.1 Fregata magnificens
GGCGGGCGACGGGTCTGGGCTCCATCAGCCGCGGCCGGCGGGGCGAGATGCGGTAGCCGGACCGCAAGGTGAAAATTGACGTGAGCGCGGCGCCCTGGCAGCGCCTTGGGTTGATGAAAGGATGTTGTTAACAAGCCTTTAACGTTTCTCATTAATGGCTGGGTGGGGTTTTTATCATTGAAAAAAGCCAGAAGACAAAAATTCCACCTGGGCGGTAATTAAGATCGATCCCATACGGTACGTTTAGTTATCAATTTTTAAAACCTCTTTAAGTGCCTTACTTAGTTATTTTAAACAGGGCTTTTTATTTGTTGCAGTGAGTAGTCCTTGAGCATGGCAGAGGGCTGCGAGGAGCGTGGGGGACTCCTCCTGGGCTCTTAACCAATCTTCATCGAACCTGCAGAAAAGCGGGCACTGGTCCATCACCTCCGCCTCGGCCGTGGGTGCTGTGAGGTGCCAGGGCAGCACACGGAGCCCGTCCATCTGGACCCATGCTGGCATTACCTCGAGTATATTATTTGATGTGGCATTGCTATTCTTTCGCTGAAATTATTGCTGCAAATTGCATGCAGGTACTGTGGAGTTAAAAAGCGGAGCTCTTGCTCGCTAAGTTGGCATGGGCTCAACAAGCGAGGAAGCAGAGGGTTGAGCCCGGAGCAGGGGACTCTACCCAGCCCGGCCCCGGGCAGCCCTTGAGGATGGGGGTCAACCCAAGTTAGGCACCAACTGAGGTTAGACGGGCTGAAAGAAGCGGTGTTTAATTAAAATAACCCTCAGCATGACCCCAAGCGCAGAACTGATGGTAGTTACTGAGAAAAACAGCTGCAACCCTTTTATCTAAGAAAGAGCAACCTTGCAATGATGTAATTTCCACTTTCCAATGAACGCTGAGATGACCTAATTCCATATAGAAAACTTGTGTCTCAGTTCAAAGTAGGCCATTTGAGTCATTCCGTAATTTGGATCTGAGCTCGCCCGCTCGGCGCGGCTCCGCTGAGCCCTCGGCAGCACCCTCTTAAAGCCATGGACGCGGTACGAGGGCAGGACACCGGGAGTGGGAATCCCAAGTGGTTTTTGATCCAGACTTGACCTAAATCTTTAAAACTCTGGCAAGCAGAAGGAAAAACCATTGTATTTCCCTCAGTAGATACAGTGAGGTTTTGAAAAATTATTGCTTTTATTTATTGACTTTGCTATCATGGCTGAGCTTTCCTGGGAAGTTCAACATTGATTATGGCCAGAATATTTAAAAGTGCAAGCCTCGAACATGGTCCTTATTTCTGCTTTTATTCAGCAAACACGTTTTATATGCTTCTGAAAATACAATCAGCATGACGCCTAAACGCAGGTTTAATGTTCGGGGGCAACTGGCAAGCAGCAGTCTTTCAGTAGTTAAATAACAAAATGACTGGTGCGATGAAATGATCTCTTCGTAATGCCCAGCAAAAAAATACCTTTGTCCTTTCTGAACAAAACGCTCGCAAGCAAAATACAGTCACAAAACCGTGCTATCTTTTCAGTTATAGATAATCTTCTCGTAAGAGGCTTGGGGTAGCACATCACCCAAAGTGTGCATGCCCTGGAGTTTCTGTAGGTAGAGCCCTCAAGAGATTTAGAGGTTTTTTAAGAGTCGATAGAATATTGCAGCGTGAGCTGTTGCACCGAATCATCATTTACACACAGAGTTAAAATGACGTGATGACGAACTTTGTGCTCTCCAGCTGGAATATGGACGATGCTTGAGTAATCAGCTGGGATGGCTGGAAAGCAATCTGCTGCGCCCGTCCCCCCTTTCCCCTTTGACTCGGTTGCGTTTCCCGGTGCCCTCCTGGGTCCCCGGCGAGCCCGTGCTGCCTGTGGCGGAATGAGGGGGAGCGGGCAGCAGTCATGAGCAGAGGAGGAGCACGTGGAGCAGAGGAGAGGTGATCCGACAGGCCACCACAGTAATTCGCAGGAAAACAGGAGAGATCATGTCCCGCGCTGCGGTCCCAGCCCTCGCCCTCGGCAGCCGAGGTGACGCCAGCGAAGTCACATTTTGCAAGGGCTAGGCGGGACTCGGCGGGGTCAGGACTGTGCGCTAAGGAAGGAGAGAGAAAATGCCTTTTATTTTATCTAGAACCTGCAGCCAGTTGTCCTTAACACAGTCCCTTGGGCCAAGCTACTAAAGCTTTTATGTCTCTGAAAGGCTTTCTGAAACATAGTCTTACTTCGTACAAATTAGTTTGGAGGGAGAAGACTGCGTCCGTTGGGACCCCTCTTTGTGAGAAGCTGTGACCGAACCTCCGACCAATGCCAGATTTCCACGGATGGGAGAGTTTATTTGGGTTGGGGTGGGCTTTTTTAAATCTTTACCCAAATAGCATCATCCTAAACGCCCTGCTCAGCGGATCATAAGATTAACCGCCGTTCGTGAACCACTTCAGGAGGCACAAGGCACAACAGCACCGTTCCTGTGGGTTGGAGCAGGACCAGTAGAAGTGGGTTAATAGAGAGGATCTCAACCTCTACCTGTCAAAATGTCCTATTTTTGATAGGACACACAAGTCCTGTTCTCGGGACTACTGTCCTTTTTATTTTCTCTCTGACCCTGGCGATAAGGCCGGGCAAGCAAGGAGGATGAGCCCCATCCCCTTGCAGCGGCAGTGACGGATGGGTGGCAGGAGGGACGGGATTGCATCACAGAATATGGGGGACAAATATAGAACTATTCTGATTTTTATCTGTAAAATAACATCAGCATATTGCATAGATTTGTCCTTGCAGTAGATGTCAGACACAGTGGTAACACCAGGATAGCAGCCAGAGCAGGTACAAACCTCAGGCTAAAGGCGCCATACAAATACAGGAAGGTGAGTGTCCACTCCCATATTGCAGGCTGAGAAACTTCCCATATGAAGAATGAACTCTGTCGAGAGTTATATTTGACATGGCCAAAATTAAACTGGGAAGTAAAAGCAAAAATTGAAATGAAACCAGTGTATTGTTCATGAAAGTCGCTTCAACTACCGCCGATGCATTTTGCAGCAGAGATTGTTGTGCAAATACAATCAAGTGCAGAAAGGATGGCGCTGGAATGAAGTTTGAACCTCCGAATATCGCCAGAATTGGAGATCACCTCTGTAGCTGCAGTAGCAATACTGGCAGGTGGCAAAGAAACGTTTGTATACTCCAGCAACTATTTTACAGCACGTTTGTCCTCTAAAATGAGCAGACTAAACCCATCCTGAGTTATTGAAGAAATCACTGTTTTGAGAATGAGCAGACCGTTAATTGACCGGTTTCTTCTCCCCCGCTCGGTAATCAGTCTTCCCGTACCACCGCTCCTGATGACCAGCAAACTGTCTCCAACCTTCTGGTTGTCAAGAAAATTGTGACAAGGCAAATGTCAGATCATGTGGAGCCTTCTGAATTTTTTGACCTCTTCAATCTGTTTTCCAACCTGGGTATGGCAAAGAAGCTGTGTTGGACTAATTGGTTGTCTCTCTTCTCCAGGCAGCAGATAAAGTCCAGGTATATAATCCGACTCTTTTAGATGAGCAGCATTCTCTCTTTCACAGTCTTATGTCCTTATGTCAACCACTGCGGGATCGCTCTGGAAAAGTTCCTTTTTTGCCAAAACTGGAGCAGAAGATGTTGAGGTCCTACAGCGTTTTATCTGCTGGGGCGCCTGTGCAGCTGGTTTGAGCAGTGCGTGACGGAGGCTGCAGCGTATGTATGACTCTTGCAGGAAAAAAAAGTCTGATTTGTCTCCACCAAAACACAAAATATTGCGGCTGCTGGGAGGAAATGATAGCTTGAAAATGTTGCACTTCCATTTTTTGTTTCAACCAATGTGCTACACTTTAAGGTAGAATACTCTGTATTTGAAATGACCTACATAACCATTTATCTTGATTTCACTAAATTGCCCTGCTCTGTGCTCTGTAGCTGTTATCCTGGACAGTTGTTTTCTTGGGCTTTCTCTTAAATTGTTTCTTGCCATTGGCAGTAAAACAATATGAGAATTGTGGAGTTAGATGTGCTTTTTAAACCATAGAGACCATTTTCTCTGGAAAACTGGAAAAATTCTGTTTGGGAACTATAGGGAAAAACTTTATGAAAATTCAGATTCCAGTCCTCTTTCCAGTGTCACATAGCTTTTTTTTTTTTTTCTTTTGGAAAGCGAAAGCAGGTTAATAGCATTGGTTTCAGAAGGAAATTGTATTATTTTTGAATGGCTCTTGCTATTTGCCTAAGACTTAGGGGTACAGCAGAACCCTGGGGAAGAGCCCCCAAAACTCTTGGAGAGCACCAGAACTTTTTTCAAATGATTGTTCATTTATGGGCGTTCAGTAAGTAGCCAGTTAAGCACTCCGGTTGGAGTGCATTACATTTCCTACACAATTCTGCCAATTGCAATATTTGATTGTCAGCAATCAAATCTGGGGAGGCATTAAAATATAGAGCCTTACATGCTAAGAGGCAGCAGTGCTGGGTAAAACTGGCTGGAAACCTCAGAGCCAAATTGTCCCCAGACTTCAGAAAACGGTGTGTTGTAGCTGTGCATTGCTGGCTGCCTTTTGCCATTTAATGCCAACAAATGTGGGGCTTTGTGTGTGGGTAAGTAGTATCTAAAAGTAATAGGAAATGTCCTATCTGTGCATTCACCAGCAGGCTCCATCCCTGTTGTGAACATCCTCATGGAGCCCGTGCAAGTTCCTTACCCATCGCTGGAGGTCCCAAGGCACCAGCAGCACAGCAGGACACCACTGGAGGTGGAGGCTTGCGTCTTGATGTCGGCTTCTGATGACAACGAGCAAAACATGACACGAACCACTGCTCTGGATGACCAGGTAATAGTTGTTCCTGTCCATGGCCACACGGTGCAGGGCCGAACCCATGACCCGCAGCTGGAGGACGCTGTTTCAGGTGATAAGGTGGTAGATAGCAGCGTCTCCTGCCAAGTCATTCGTTGAGATGCTGCACAGTGCTGCGTGGTGGGTCCATCAGCGCAGGAACCAGGTGACACACGTCCAGAAGAGGCAAGCAGCAGGAGGTAACCTCAGGGACACGCTCCAGAGCCCGGTCCCACCCGGCACGGCAGCGGTCCATAGCTGCAGTCACTTTTTCACAGATACCAAACTCATGGCCTCTCTTTGCATGCGTTTGCAGTGACTTTTATGTAAATAATAAAAGCCCTGTGCATTCATCTCTTCCTAAGGATCCTATGCATGCTTATGTAAATGCAGATGGTAATTGCAAGCAGCCCTCTGGCTGCTGGTGAGCTGCCAGTGTCACCCTCCCTGTCAAAAGGGTTGTGCATCACTGCTTTAATGGGGGGGCTACTGAGAGAGACCCCCTCTGTGCACAGGGGAGGGGGAAAGGATCTGCGGTAACGAACTGGAAAAGCTCATCGTTTACCTGAGAATACTACAAAACTCGTCTAACCCTCTTGTACAAACACAGGAGAACTTTTCTGAGCATACAGTCCAAATTATCCCTACACTGCATTTTCATTTAGGCATTAAAATTCAAGGTCTAAATACGTAGTTTGAAATTGGAGATGAGTATATGCACATTGCAAATGTAGATGTATCTTGCTGAGTACACAGCCCATAAAATATGTAGTATAAGATCACTCATTTATTTAAAGCCGCTTTTTACTTCAGATGGAAAATGACACAAATCTAAATATTACAATGCAAAGTAATGTGTAACTGTCTGTATGTTATAGCCTTAACACTATACTTTTGATGCAGAAGAGATATAGCAGCTGCACTTTAATTTCAAGCAAATTGATCCCAGATGTAAATGTTGTTTTGTTCCATGGAAGATAGTGCACAGGTAAAGCAAATATCATTGGTTTATAGTCCAACAGAGTGTTGCAACAGGATCCAGGCTCTTCTGCCTGGGCACACATAAAAGCCTGGTGGCTGCGACGGAGTAGGATGCCTGAAAAGGATACCGTAAAAAGAGATAGCTTTGCTTTTTACCCTTTAAGAATACAACCACCTGAGATCTAAGTAGCTGTTTTGAAGCCAGGAAAGCTTCTTGGTTTGTCAATTATCCTGCAGGCAAAATCTAAATTTGACTTGTTTTCCATTTCTTTCGCTTCAGATTTTGTAGAAGCATTTTTCTCCCGCCGTATTTGTGTTTGGCAGAAAAGAAAAAAACCTACATTTACTGACTCAGTAAGCCACTCCTTTCAAAGTAAAAATAATGGTAGTAATCGTGCTTCACTTTGCCTGGAGATTCCCCAATGTCAGTGGCACCACGGGCAACGTATAAACAGCATAATAGTTTCTTTACCATCCCCAGCATATAGAGGATAGCAAAGTCCAGATATCCTGCTGTCACATCTCTTCTTTTGAACAGCAAGATTTTTTATTTTTTGTAAAATAGGGCAACCTGCTCGTCCAAGGAGGAGAAACCCACAAAAGCCACTTACCCCATTGCCACTTCCCAGCACCAGACTCAACCAAGCACAGCTCCCGGGGCTCAGTAAACTCATTCAGAGGCAAGAGAAGATCTCTCAGGTCAATTATTTCTCCTTTTGTCAAATTGCAGATGTAGGACTATTTTACCTGCGTGAGATCTGGCTGTGCAATCTTTTCCTGTGCAGGCTGGCTGGCGGGTGCAGATAACGTAATAGCTAATCGGCACTGCTGGTTCGGAAAGGGTCTCAGCACCGAGTGGCGGTTATCCTGCAGGCCGGCTCAGAAAGGGGTGACAGCGATGCCCTTTGCCTCTCACAACAACTTTCCACTCGTGTACAGCTCCCCTTTTCTTGCCATCCTTCTGCAAGCTGGATTATTCATAGCCAGTGTTCCCTGCTTTTATTTTCTAATGCACATGCATTTATTCTGGTTTCATGAAGGCTGCATTTTAGTTAAATTGGGGGGATGATACTTCATTTGGATGTTTCTAAATCAGTATGGTTTGAATTGATGTTTAACTGCTTGAAGTTAAACATTTGAGAGCTCCTCTACTTGATAGCTAGGATGATTTAATTCTTATTTCCTTCTGAATCCTTCTAGGCAAATCAGTGCACAAGTTGTGCGCTGGATGCCTTGCCTTTCAAATACCAACATATCTGAATAAAGGTATATATAACGTATAGAAAGGTGTTACTGAAGGGCAGGTACTCGACCAAACTGTGGCACTTCTGCACAGCAAGTATTCTTTTCCCCATACAGTTCAGGGAATCGATGGAATCTGTCACAGGTGTGTGTAAGTTGTGTACAACCTTATGTAGCAACTTTTGCAAGTATTTAGCAGTAAGACATATTGACCATATTCTGAAGTCCTTAGTCAGACGAAACCTGCCCGGAGGTCAATGCGAATCCCGGTTAATCGATTTATTCAGAAACAGCTCACTGTTTCTGTATGTTTTTGAAGCACATACCTTTGAACAGAATACAAAATTAGCATTAAAATCAGGCCAGGACATGGGAAGACACTGAGAATGTTTGTCCATGTGAACGAAGGCTGTTGCAGAGAAGGAAATGTTAATTTTTTGGCAGCGGTGGGTTGCGGGAGGAGGCTGGGGCAGGAGCGGGGCCGAGGATGCGTTTGCCGAGAGGAGGTCACGGCGTGCACTCAGCCTCGGCTCCTTGACAGAGCTGCTGTATAATAGCAGGGCACTTACCTCAAATCATAGGTTGTGAAAACTGACATTTCCATTCAAATTACTCCAATAGCCAACTGTTCCCCGGTGCAACTTCTTCTGTAAGTGACACGGTGACAGTGATCCAGGAATTTAACTTGCTGTTGTCTCGTTCCAAGTGGAATTATGAAGTTTGTGACATGCATTAGGAGGATGGCTCCCGGTCGCAGCCGGTGCTTTGTGTGTCTGTGCGATTAATCACAGGTCGAGCGCAGAGCCTGGGAAGTTTTGTCAGCTCAGGATAGCTGTCCCTGCTGTGAACCGCTTCTTACTGACTCCTCTCCTCCTCGTTTCCCATTGTCTGAGTGAAAAGCTACCGCTCCACTGAAGTTTTCCTGGCACCTCCTGGCTCCCTGAGATTTTTTTAAAGTCTCTCTCTTTAATTATGATGGGCAGATCATCTGTTCTTGACATATGCGTACCTGACGGTCACATTGCTGTGCTCCCTCCTCTCCTCAGGGATGCCTCTTGGATTCTTTTTTTTTTTGCACAACTTGACTTTCATTGCAAGTTACCTTTTAAATTTCTCTCTAACCTTTTAAGCAGGAAGCCTTTTCTGTTCATAAAATAAGCCAGCAGATTTTGTGATTCGAGGTGTTTGCCGTACACCGGCTGAAATCGCATATAATTCTTGCCCAACTTTATTTCTGCATTACATGGTCAACCATTAATCTCCTTTGGTTTGTGGTACTCTGCAACAGATACCTCCAAATTCCAGTGTTTGGTACTAGAGCCAAAGCATTTGACGGTGAATTACCTGCCTGTGCCTTAGAGGCTCCTGGACAAATAACCGATCTGCTGCCACTGCTGAGCAAGGCTGCAAAACTCGAGGTAGTTCCTTCGTATGCCACAGTGGCACCTTTCAGAAGAGGGTCCCAGGACCCATCCAATGGTCAGGCTGGTACAGCCCTGCGGAGCTGGGAGAGGTCGGGACGTGGTTGGGGTCAGGCTATGGGCCGCCTTGTTCTAGCCCATTCCTCTGCAAAGAAGCTGGACGAGGATCCTACTTGAAGCTTAATATGCACCTTGTGAACCGACACCAGCGATGGCCCTGAGCCCCGGTCACCAACCTGAGTGTCCCTGAGCTTGGAAACCGTCCCCATCTGGATCTCAACCTGGCTTACGGTCATCTTCCTTCAAAATTCATTTTTGTAACTCGATAACCAGCAAATATATCAATCAGTTATTAAGGAAAATGTAATTATAAAGTCATGTTTATCTGCACTTCTTTGAGAAAAACTAGACCTCATTATTGCTATCACAGTCAGAAGAATAATTAGTGTCAAGTTTTTATAGTGAATTCATTACCTCCTTGGACAGGGAGCAACTCTAACCATATTTTGCAGAAAAGCTTTCAGAAGAAGAAAAAAATATAGTGTGTGCTAAGTGTCTGAGTCAGAGTCTTCGCTGCCTGACAACAGAAGTCAATAAACCAAATACATTGACTGTTTGTTGATTCGACACCGTGCACCATCCATGAATGCATTCTGTTAAATTAAGATTATTCCATCATTTTCAAATTAAATCCTCGAAGAGATATTGCATCTCAAATGCTCTGCAAAATGATGTATAACCAAGGTACTCAGAGGTCAGTTATTAGGGATATATATGTTATCCTGGAATATCAAGCTACTCAAAGCTTGATCTTACTTCCAAGTTCCGGGAAGTTAATGCTTGTTCCTGTTGAATCCCTGGGTTTGGATCATATCTGTGCCAGGTGTTCACCACAACCATTTTTTTTGTAAGACTAGTTTCATGTCTTCCTTCACCCATCATCCCAACATTTCCTTTATCTGAGTCATCTTCTGCACATGGTTCCCTCCGGGTTTGAGCTAAGTGTTTGAAAGCAATGGGAAGTCTCCACCGGGGGCTGTGACCTCTGGGGTTTAGATCAGGTGCTCTGCTACTCAGTTTTCATTTCTGCTTTTGGACCGGCAACAGCCCAATCATCTGCAAAGGTTTAAAAGCCCATGAAAGCTTCTTCAGTCTTCAGAGATGTTGCGTCATCACACTGCGCCGTGTGTGCTGGTATCAGTTGGCCATGGCTGAAGCTTTCAATAAATTCAGTAAAAATGACTTTATGGTTTTCCACCTGCAAAGAAATGCAGCCTCATTTACAGACTGCCATTGTGTTTGTGCTCATTTTCGAAGACACACCCATCTATCAAGAAAAGGTCTGACCAAGACTGTGGAAGTTGCAGCTAAAGCAAAGGTGGGGGATTAGATATATCCCAAACCAAAACTTCCTAAAATTTTGCTGTTCTAGCCTTAAGAAAGGAAACTGCAGCGTTACCCTCCTGGGGCAGTGCTTCTTAGCAAGTCAGGGTACTTCTGAAGGAAAAAAAAGTACAACCTTTATTTATTCTTTACCTTATCTGGAATCCCCAAATAATTTATATATGCTTGTTTCAAAGCAGTTCCGTGGTAGCATGGATGCTGAGCTATATCTGGGACTTGGTAGCTGGATTAGTGCTCTTGAGCTGACTCAAAATATCCTTTTGATACTAAATATTTCTTCACACTTACGGAAGGGTTGTATCAATACAAGCAACCATAAAACCAGAAAACAACATGAGAAAATGATGTGGTTGCTCAATTCCCTGTGGTGGACCTCCTTTGAATATCATAACGAAGGCCACAAGCACTTCAGTTTCTTGATGTGAGAGGCCTCTGGAAATTGTTGCGATATCATATTCCTGCGAGAGCAAATGTGCCACCCTCGGGAAGAGGAAAGCCCCCATCTCATGCAATGCCCACCGGTCCCAGCGCTGCTGGAAATACAAAATATTGAGTGATCTTTCCACCTTGCACAAGCATTTGTAGGCATCACACGACCCTGCAGGGAGTTCCTGGTTGTCGCAAGGCACTTTTACACAGAGCAGAAATGCTAAAAAACAGAAGAACCTCCCCAAAAAAATACTAATGGTGTATGTGCTCAAGGCTGTCAAAGAAAGAGTGAAAAATGACTGGAGCACAGAAAAGAAATTTAAAAAGTAGGGGGTGATGCAGTGTTTGCAATTACTATTATAGAGACCATGTAGGCTTTTGATGAGAAACAAATAAAACCCAATCAGTTTAGTGAATATTAAGCTACCTTCCGAAATTGCAGAAAACACCACTTCCCCTATTGTGAGAAGGAACTGCTTTGAGTCTCCCGTGGTCTGGCCAAAGAGAGAAGCATGTGTACCGGTTTGGGGTTGAAGGAGATATGCTGTAAAAATAGTGGCTTTCATTAAGATGAATCGCAGCAAAAGTAACAAAAAAGTGCTTTGATATGACGGTGAATAGAGGATTAACTGCGCAATGCTGCCGCTTTCTGAATTCTGCGTGTCTCCTATTTGTTTTGTGTTTGTTTGTGATGCCAGCAATAAAAATAATGTTTGGCTGCTAAGTGTGCTAAAAAAGGGCTTTATAGTGCCCAGATTCTGTCTGTCAGCAGGTGACTGCTGTGGGGAGGGAGGCGGGGGAAAGCTTGTCTTAGTTTATTTTCAAGAGCAGAAATTTAACGCTGGGAACCCAATTCGTATTTTGTTTCTTATCAAAACTCTTATCTCCGTAATTGTGAGCATGCACATACACCAAAAAAAAAAAGATACCCATCCAGCCCTGCAGGGCGGGTTATTTATAGAAGATATCTGCCTTTTGTCAGATTGGTGGGCTAACGATGTTCTTCCAGAATAAACCCTATTCTGTGCAGCAGAAGAGGAAGAGTCCTGCGGAGACTATGCATATAAGCTAATGTCCGCGAGACAGAAAGGGCTGTGGCAGAAAACGCTGCTGAGCAAAACCCACAACAATCTAATCATGATCTCTGGTAGTCAGTGAGAGCTGTGGGAGAAGACGTTGTATAAAGCAGACACATCCAGGAAATAATGCCTGTCCAGTGCAGCCAGATGGAGTGGGTATATCCTGACAAAGCATTTATTTTAATAAATGTTCAATTAAAATTATTTCTGTAGTGCAAGCATGGTCCAGAAGTAGTATGGGAATTAATAAGATTGCTGATAGAAATAAACACAAAGGTAATTGTGCACTAGTTAAGAATGACGGTTATAAAAAATAAATCTTGACATTTCTACCGGAGTGTTTTGCGTATGTGCAAACCAGAAAATGTTAGTTCAAGCTATGCCTTAAAATGATGTTTATAAAATTCTAGCTCTTTTTTGCACAAAAAATCACCCTTAACAGTGCCGGCTCTTCCTGTGCCCATGCAACGCATCAGTAATCTGTAGGTTTATATAAATACAGTAACTGAGGAAAAACTCCACGAGAAACTTTTATCTGTAATATCACATATACACTGTCTAATCAAAAGTTTATGATAACAGAAATCTCAGATGAACAGAGGAAGATTTTTCTGGTTTATACCTTGATATAACCCCATTTATATGAGAATTCGTGAGCGCGTGAATCCCATATTAAGTGAGTAGGGCTCTTCACGCAGGTAAAATTGTGTACGTGCTTAAGTATTGCCTGAGACAGCGTCCAAGCAGCCGCTTAGCAGCAGGGGTTTATTTGATTAGTTACAACTTAGTCTTCGTCCTTCTGTGAGTTTGTTTATCAAAATGCAACGTGTGCCTTAGGTTAAAGTTTTGGGAGTGTACCTGTGGTGTGGTTGCAGCCTTCACGTTCGAGTCGAAGGTGGAAGGCACCTGAAACTAAACAGAGGTTGGACGTGTCGATGGCAGGGATGGATCTGACACTTATTAGCCTGGAAATGCCAGAGCGGGAAAGGTTAAATTTGCAATTTATTTTTAAAATGAGAGACTTGGCGTTTGTCTGGCAAAATATTACAGTGTGTAGTTTGGGAGTTTTTTAGAGGTGCTTCGTTTAGTTCAGTGATTAGGCCTGAGCGGTTATCTCAGATCTTTTCCCCATATTTTGGACTTTATTTCTGCATATGTTGAGGTGATGATGTTTAATGCACACAAACACTTGTGAAAAGTAGGTGCCGGGTTTCACACATCAGTAGTCCAACAGCGCGTCTCCTTTTGCACATGCCACCGCTCGCTCCGCTGTGTTCCACCATGGCTGGTGCCGGATCAGGCTTGGCAAACCAAACCACGCTGGCCACAGCAAAGGCACGGCTCTGCAGCCTGCACTCCCCTCCCAGCTCCGGCGCCCAGGCGGTGAAACACGGCAGACGAGCGTCTGGCTGCCCCTTCCCAGCTGGGATGGTGTACGCGTATACGGTTACACTGTGATAAGAGAAAATCAAATTTAAGCTGCACGCAGTCAATAAATCTTAAAACAGCTGAGTATTTCCAGAAATAAGTCTTTGGAGACATGTCTGTGACCCAGAAAGAAAAAGCTTTAGCAGCGTCTAAAAATTCCTGGAAGTTTTTTTTCCTGCCACGTCTCCTTAACCTGCTACTTCAAAGTCTTGGTGGCTGCTTCAGATCTTCCTTCAATGCGGTCACCCAAGGGTGGACATACCAGCACAAAGGGGACCAAAACCCGAGGCTGCCCCTGCCCATCGGGGTGTTCCCGGGTGAGGTGGGTGCGAAGGATCCCAGGGAGCCCCAGCTCATCGCCACCGCGTCCGGCTGCCTGATGCTCGTGCTTATTGCCCCACCAGAGCTGCAGAGCTGGTTCATGCAAAGACGGTTAATAGTCAACCCACCAGATTGTCCCCCAGGGTATGTGCCAAGCACCCAAAGCACCCACAGCCACGATGTTGGCTCCAGTGGGCTGCTGGGACCTAGCTCCGTGTTAGCCGTTCTGATGAAGACTAACCCAGGTTGCAAATATTCGATGCTGAAATTCAAGCTGTCAGTGTACCTAGGGGAATGAAAACAAGGGGAAGGGAAATGTTGGAATAAGTTTAAGTAAGAAATCTATTCAGTCAAATAAAAAATGATTTGGTTTTTGCAGTACCTGCAAGCAGAGGAGCTGAAGACCAGTCGTGAAGGTGCTTCCACGTGTGAGTAGCTACACACCGGAGCAGTCCTCGGGAGTGCGCTGTGCTCACGGGTGAAAAGCAACGTGTAAGTCTTCACAGGCTTCAACTTTAAACATTCAGTTTATTTGTGACAATATCATTTGTTCATTCCTAATGAATAAATATTTCAAATAATGCTGTTACTTCACATTTTCTAATTGTTGTTAAAAATAAAACATGCATTAATTTAAATATTACACGTCGTACAAGTACGGGCACTGTGGAGGACGTGAGTTAAAAGACTAGAGCTGTATTTTCATTTTCAGGCCGCTAATAATGCCCATGGCTCCATTACCCTATTCGACATTGCTGTATGCCTTCCAATTCTGTCTGAATTTGCTCATGAGAAATACCTTAACATTTAAAACATCACACCAAGTATTAAAAGGTTTTGCTGTTTTCTCCTTTCACTCTGAGCGCAAACTAGGTGCAAGCTATGCATCTCTAAAGTCAACGCATCTCTCCAGTCATTACAAAATGGGAAATAAATAAATAAATAAACAAACAAAAAAACCCAAGGGCTGGTAATTTAGTACTAGAAAGTTAATTCAGGAGACCTCTAACCTTTAAACCACCACGTGACTATTGATTTTCAATATTGCGCGGGTCCGTGCCACCCTAAGCGTGTAGTTCAGCAGATTCAGAACAGTTTTTTCCTTATCAGTTCAGTCCCCGAGTACTTGTGCATTAAGACAACAAATACCGGCGGCTCCCAGCCTGTCACATGGCGGCCCGGCGGACGTGCCGGGCTTCTAATGAAGTCGGGCCGTTGGCAAACACGCCCTGGCGAGGGGCTCCTCCGGCCCCTTCCCGGCTCCCGAGGGCTGTGCCACGGCCGGGGACCAACGCGGGGCAGAGGCAGCCGGCGGGAGCGGGGGGATGCACCGTGCAGTCGGGGGGAGCCTGAGCACGGCTGGTGCTAACGCGGGGTCTCCGAGAAAACCACTGCCTTCGCACCAAAGCATTTATATTTAACGTTTAATTATATTCCCCGTGTTAATCTGAGGATTGTAAGGTTTCTAAACCTGCTTTTCCCCGCCCAAGAAGCAAACGAAGATGGAAATAGCGGTGATGCTCCAAGACACTCTGAACCCTGGTGCCTGGATTATGCGGTAATACCAGGACATGCTACTTTAAACACCTTCCTCCTTTCGTAATCACCAATTAGTTAAATCGGCGGCGGTGCCAGGGCTGATGTGCTGCAGGCCACGTGCGCGGCATCCCTGGCTCGAATGAAGATGTGTTTTAACCCGCGCACCTAAAAAAGACTTCAGCCTTCCCTCCTCCTCCCAGCTTTATTGATTATTGAAAATGTTACATCCCAGGGAGGAAAATGTCATTGCTTTAAATACCAGCATTAACAGTTGGTAAAAGTTCTTTTTCACCGAGGCGTGCGCGATGAAGAAAAATTAAACAATGGAAAAGATGGAGAAATGTACGGAATTTAAAAGAAAAAAAAAATCACTTGCACGTTAATTCAGCCGAGGAGCTTCACTCCCTTAAGTAAGCGGCTTAAAAGCAAACATGTCTCGTACTGGACATTTTACTGGAACGGTGAAATATATAATGAAATTCAACAAGGAAACTGGAAAAACAGCCAAATTGGTGCAGCAAAGTGGTTAATAGGATCATTAGCCTACTCGCTGTATTTTTTTGGACATTGTGTGCCTGTACCATAGTCCTCGAGAGCAGATTGCAGGAACAGGCTGACAGTTACCCGCTAACTCAGCAGTGCTGGGTGCAAACTGCCATCTTCCTGTGGATTTACAGCTGCCACTTCTGCTACTTCAATTAGTTCTATAGCACACAGATGTTGCTTAAATGTTGCTGCTAATGATACTGCAATAAGCGTAAGATTCATGCCATATTTTGAGGCACGTAAATTTCTCAAGTGGCACAATTAAAGTGGAAATATTAGGTGGGGAGAACTTGGCAGTCTCTCCAACTTGGAAAGCGCACCCGCTATGCAATAATGGGTCAAAAATTCATTCAAGTTTTACTGCTGTTCAGAGTTTTAAAAGACTTTTCACAGTTGAATGCAAAGTAGTAAAAAGCAGAGTATTAGGAAATGAGAATGCTGTTCTGTTATTCAGACATGACTTTTAATTTCAAATTGAAATCACATGCTTACCTTCGCCGAGAGGGCTGCATGTTGCCTAGCCGCACCACCAAGATGCGTCTGAAAGCGAAAGGAATAAATAAAAAGTTTTCATTAATAAAGATTTAATTGTTGCGGCTGCGCGAAGGTTCAGCATGGTGGTTGTATTAGCGGGGGGAAAAAAAAATGGTTTCCCAAATCACACACAGAGAGAGCATCAATCATTTCCGAAGCCAGATGTAGCCTCCAAACTGCAGCCTGACAACACATCTCCTGTTTGTGCAGCCACCAAGCAATTATTCTTTCCATTATATCTCCCAATGACAGATCTCCAAACCCAGGGCTGTAAAAATTAGAGTTTGGGCTTATACAGTTGTGTCAGGTCTTTAAAAAAAAAATAAGAAAACTTATCATAGCTGCAGTGTTTATGAGCTTGTCAAAGTACATGTACATAATTTTCATCAAAATTTCTTTTACCTCATTTCCAGTCCTTCAGGATTAGATTTATCAGCAACTCCTTCGGGGAGAGCTCTGTGCATGCGTCCGAGCGGCTTTTCCACCTGCGAGCAGGACTCCGGAGGGGAGCCTGTTGGGTTGGCTCTGGTTGTGAAACGCGTAAGCTTTTCTTCATCCCAAATATTTTTCTTGTTCAAATTGTTTTTAACGTACTGCCTCGGGTGTCTGACAAATTTGAGGTGTAATTTTTAAAAATGGTTTTACGGCTCTGTCTCGTTTGGTACGTACATCACTGCAAATGCATTCTGATGGGGAAGAAGTACTGGTGGCAGCGCTAAACCAAGAGGCAAACCCAAAGAAAGATAGCTGGGAATCCAAAGATTATTTCCACTTAATGTTTAATTTATTTATACCGAGGAAAGATTAGCAGGCGAGCGCTGATTTTGAAACTTCCAGTATACACAGTATTTAAAGGATGAAGTTAAATGTTAGGAGAAGCAATCAATAGCAAACTAAGGGCGCGCCAGGCCAGCAAGCATCAGCGCCTTGTATCTAAATTACTGATTTTCTACCATGGCGCCCGAACGTTTCCATTTCTCTGCATGGCTCCATCCCGCTCCTGGTTTGGATTATTTAACAGCAAATCTTACAGACGTCAGTTTTGTCTTGTTCCAAGGCAACAAGGACAATAAGTTCCAGCTGACCTCAGGACAATGAATCTTGCAAGAGCGCGGTGTGTGTTTTATACCAGCGGTGAACAGCTCCCGTGTAATTGAGAGAGAGGGAAATGTCACCCTCGCTGTTGACACGGCACTGTCTGTGTGCAGAGGCGGCCCCAGACCCGGCAAACGAGGAGGAGGCAGCCAACGCAGGAACTTCTCCTTCCTTCCTTTTCCCCCTTTTTTTTTTTGCTTTTTTTTTTGAGCCCGGCATTGTCTGGGCCGATGTGCCGGAGGAGGAGGCGGCAGAGGGGACACACATGGACCCCGGCAGAAGGGATTTGAAACTCTTAGCCAAAATACTTCTCTGTTTCTCCCATCTTTTTGTGGTCCTGCATCACACCTAACTGCCTGGTTGTGCATATAGCCTTGCGCTGCATTAGAAGACGGTCTATTTTATTAATAGATTGGTTGTTCCCCAGCTGGCCTGTCCACTACAGAAAATCGTTGGATTCCAAACAATTATTTCACATTGAACCATATTAGCTAAATAATTACTGTTTCTGTGAATGGCCTTGATGCCGAGGATTAAATGGGTTTGGTTGCTGATTGCAGCTACTTGGTTTACACTTGTAATGCAAGGTGTTGGGCTCAAGTTGACATGAGATACTCAGTGTAGGCCAAGGTCCATGGCTTTTCACGATAACATAAAAAAATTACCTTAATCCCACAAACTAATCTTTCTTTGCCATTTATCAGGATGTGGGCTGCTCAGTGGGAAAGAGTCTTCTACTGGATACAGAAAAGGTTATATGGAAAATCTTTTGAGCACAAAAATGACCAATTCACCCCAACTGAACGCAAGGCAACACGCCAGAGCATCCATCAGCTGTGGCGCCGGCCGGTCCCGCCACCTCTGCCACCCCCAGCACTGACCCCTTTCCTGCATTAAAGCACTGACATTGCAAATGGCCCGAAAACACAGGATTTTGGCCAACACGCGGTGGTTTTTGCAGGGCAGAGTCGATCTGGCCGTGACAGGGTCTGAGCCCCGCTCTCCTCTCCACTGGCCTCAGGGGTACCCCTATGTCTTCTCCAGCCCCTTATTTATTTATTTCAGCTCCACTCCTGTTGAAATCCACCCAAAATTCCTGCTGCTTCGATGGCACAAGCTGGATCCCGTTTTTCCCACGATGTGCGGGTATTTAGTAATTGTGCCAGTTCACATAAGGAGGACACTGATGCTTGATGCTTCTCCTATTTCCAGAAGAAGATGCTCAGCATCTCCTGCCTCACTGTAAACCAGCTTGTGTCAAGCTGCCTCTTTATGAAATGCCCTTAGAAATGTTATTAACCAGGAGCCCTGGCCATTCATTATTTTCTTCTCTCAGTCAACACAACTATTAATTTCCAAATAGTTATCCATGATTTCCCCCTGTAAAAAAGTGACGAGCCTTGATAAATATGCATACTTTGGGCTTCACCGTGCAGTAACGTAACTGAAATTTCATTTCTGCCAACTGAATTTGTTTGAAAACGAACCCTAAAATGGGGAACGAAAATCAAACAAAACTTTCAAAGTCAATTTTCAGGAGGAAGGCTGCAGAGGTCTCTGATTTGTATTTGTGAAAATGGAATCAACATGTGATGATGATTTTATGGGATTTCCAAAAAGAGAATGCCCTTTCCCTGTATAATTTATTGTTTCTGTGATTCATCAAGGCTTTTTGTCCTCCAGCATATGAGCGGTCACCTGTGATTTATGCACCAAAGGAGTAAATAGGTCCAAAATGGAGTAGAAAAAAGCAGGTTTGCCCCGAGTATCACATCCAAACTCTTTGTCTAAGTTGCTGCAGCAATATCAGAGGTGTAACGCACCGCAAAGTTGCCGTGGGATTATGCACTGATCTACTCAGCAATGTTATTTAGGGGAAAAAAAAGAAATCAAATCAAATCTGTGTAGTTACCTTAGCAACCACCAAAGTGTCTTGTGTTTGTGCTCCCTGACAGACGGGTTGGGCCAGCGCGTCCCCGGTGTAAGCCCTTGCACCCTGCCATGGAGGGACATGGTCCCCGGCGGCCCTGCGAGGGCTCGTTAGCAAAGTGGTACATGAGCTTCCCAGCTTTCGGTATTGTCAGGGCGATGTGGAAAAGGCTTTTATTTGCATTGGCAAAGATTTCATAACTCCGTCCCACTCTGACTTTGGCAGTTTGTTTCTCGTTTCAAATACCCTCTGTAATCTATTATGATATATAGGCCAGTCTTATTTCCCCCCCTCGCTCCAGCCTATGTCCTCTTTCTATTTAGGAATTAATTATGATGCTATCTCATATAACTCATTAGTATCAATTAATTCTTTCCCTTTCATGATTTTATATAGCTAAATTAGATTGCCTCTTAGGAACTTAATAATCAGTATTGGACTCATTTAGACATATCTTTTTTCCCTTCTCCACCCAGTTTTACTTGGGCACGAGGATGCGGCGGCTGGAAATGCCCCGTCCACTCCGGTGGGGACAGGGCTGGTGCGATGGCACCACCTTACCCCACCTCCACCGTCCCCACCAGCTCCGACCTCTCGCAGTGCTGCAAGGCTTGGCCTCGCCTCACCCATAATTCTCAATTTTAGCAGTCTTTTTTATTATTATTTATTTATTTTGGAGCTGCATAAGATGTTATTCTTGGTCTATCAGAATGAATAGAAAATATCCTACTTCTAGCAATTGGCCAAACCGTCGTGAATTATCTTCCCCTTAAACTCGCCGCAGGGACAGAGAGAAACGTCGAGGGAGAGGTATGTTTTCCTCATTCATCTTAGTGGGGTGTTAACTTTGAAATCACAGCATTGCTGGCATTCACATGTCCGTGTTTAACTGCTTCACTGCTTACTGGCACATCGAATCCATTCAGGGAAAAAAGCAGTAATATGATTGAACATATCTGGCAGGACCTGGTATTCCCACTCATTTTGAATCTGATCCAGCAGCAGCAAAGGCAATTAAATAACAAGTTTTCTCCAGCAAAATGAGTTGCAAAATGCCCCCAGCTGCATGATCTAGGAAATACACCTTGATTTTACTAATTGCTGTGCCTGTACCTCGCCGTGGCGGTATCTGAGGCGGCTTGGCATGACCCACTTCACGTATTTCAAATAACCTGGGCTGGGCTGGGTTATCCCCCACCGCGGCGCGTTAGCCCAGGCTGAGCCGCGTGCTGCGAGTGGGGACTGTGGGCAGGGGGCAGCGAAAGTTGAGTGGATTTGCCATGTTTAAAACATCAAATGTCATCTGCCTCCCTTTGGCAATGTGATGCTCCGGATGCTCCTGCAATCAGCCGGGGAGAGTGCTCGGTCTCAGCCTTTCGCTGCAAATAAAGGCCAGGCTGTTGTAGGTGCAGGTTAGCTTTAGCGAGGCAGCAAAATGCAGCCTAAGCAGCAGAATTTCAGGAGATCAGCCAGTGTCATTTTAGAGAGCTGCTGCCTTGCCAGCCCCGGCTGAAAATGAAGCATCCCAGCAGCAGCACCGAGCAGCCGTGCTCCGCTTTAATGCAACACAACCACCAAAAAGTTGGAAATTTTTTTAAAGATGGAGCTAAGAGAAAAAAAAAAGCATTAGATAAATTACTGCAGGTTGCACATGAGTATGTATAGTAAAGAAGGACGATATTGGATGTCCTTTACCTCACCTGGTACTGGAAAAGTATTACCAAAAGCGGTAGCCCCATTGCAGGAAAAAGTTGGCCAACATCATTGCTTTTTCCTACAGCAGCTTTGGGAGAGCCGTGGCTCCTCCCCAGAGGGACTGCTGGAAATGGCTGTATTGATCCCAGATTTTATTGTTTCCATATTCACTGCCAGATCAAACAACGGAGCCAGTGACAGGGAGAGGCAACAGGAGGGGTCTGCTGGGAAAGCAGACATACGCAAAGCGTTTTTAATAAGTAGCGTAAGGAGTGTAATTGCTAAATCCCAATTAAGGCAGATATGGGTCAAGCGAAGGAAGAAGAAGGGTGGATTTCTGTGAAAGGAGAGGAAAAGTCAAAAGGCTGAGGCTCGTGGCATAACTTTATTTCTGAATACATTCAGATTTGCAGCCTCCTCCTCCTGCCGCTCCCCCAGCGTCTGGCGCTCACCACCCCTGCCCTGGGCTCCCAGCCTGAACCCCCACTCCAGGGGGACAGCAAGGGAGAAAAAGGAAGGAAAAAAGAAAAAGGGAAAAAAAAAAGCAGCTCAAAACTTTACCAAGAAGACAAAAAAAATTTTATTTTAAAAACTACAAGCCTGTTTTCCTCAAAATTTAAAGAAAATTCAATATAAAACCCATTCAGGATGGCTTTCAAATATGATTTCCACTACGAATGAGGGAAAACGTGCTGTCTGATCTTTTTTTTTTTTTTTTCCTCCAGCACATCTGCTTATTCTCCTAAGGAGAGATTATTCTCATTATCAACAAATTTTAACTATTATTGTTCAAATCTAGGGGTTTTACTGAATATGCACTTCCCTTGGCTAATCAGGGAGCTACCCAGTATTATTTCATCTATTTACGTTCATGTATGCAATTATAGTTCATAATCTGATTATGTGTTTTATATCTTTATATGGATGAAAATGCTGAATGTTGCATTTCTTTTTTATTATATGAGTTCTCAAGTTCTTTTTGGGTGGCAATAAGAGTTCGGTAACACTGCAGTGAGAACGGCATTGATTTCATCAGCTAAATAGACCTACCAAAATAGTGCTGGATGCAAAAGAAAGGAGCATGTTTCTCTGCACGTGTTCTGCACCTGAAGTTAATAAATTACGTTAATGAAGTTAATATGCAAAGGAGATATTATTATCTATCGTCAAAAAATTGAACAGATTGTTTCTAATCATCACGTCCTTCAAGATACTAAAACCAGCAGATCTAATCCTATCAAATCCATTTTTTATTCATAGATAGGGAGAGGAAAACACATTTTCTGCTCTTCCAACTCCCAATCATGTTTTCAGTTTTGAGTGAATTAGTCGTTCACCTGAACCAGCTGAATACATTGAAATGAAAAAAAACCCACCCTCTCTGCCGTTGCTGAAATTGCTGTCACCAAGTTTATCACTGCAGCAGACTCTGACTCCAGGTGCTGAGCTGGTGGCTTCTGCCGGCTCGGAGATCTCAACTGCTTCGAAACACTCTCAGAAAGTATCTTCGACCTAAGACTGTTTTGCATTTAATCTGATCTATTTCGCTAAGTTCTAAGTGGTCTTGGTCTCCTTCCCATGGCACCCCTCCGTGCTGTCCCAAACTGATGGGTGCAATGCCAACCTCAGCCCGTGGTGGGTCCATGTGCCTCGCCTGAGCCATGCCCGCCTGTAATTGCCCTTTGGTGGCAGCTGCTGGTGCTGTGGTGGGATCATTAATCAGTGTAAGAGTATCCCAGAACTACCTTATTTTTGCAGTTAGTGTATGTTATCGGTTTTATTCATCTGTATGAAGTCAGAGGGGCACAAGTCACCCACGTGTGCGGTGGTCTGTACATGCAGGTGTCAGTCCCCACCAGCATCCCCGTCTCAGATCACCGCTGAGGCAGCTCACCCTGGCCTTGTCCTGGCTCACCAGCACCAAAGCTTTCCTGGTTAGGGGGTATTATAGACTTGCAGCTCATAAATAGTTAGTCTTCACCTTAAAAATGTGGGGCAGAATAGCTATTAGGGTCTGACAATGAAAAGGCTTTCTCTTTTGATCACGATGTCAGAAGAATGTAGGACAAGGTGGTTTTTTATTAAGATAAAGAGAAAATTGAAAGTGCAGATAGAAAACAATGTAAATTTGACCTGGAGGATGTCCAGTTGTGACTGCTGAAATGTTTATTTTAGCAGCCAAGCCTGCTCTTTCGACTGTCGCTTGTATTTGATCTTACTATAGGAGTACAAAGTACAGGCAGTTCACACAAACCAGAATTATTTATGTCGGCTTCCATTAAGAGCGGAAAATTTCAGCATAGAAACAAAAAAAAATCTTTATTTTCCTATCTTTGACTCAAACCGTGGCATCCCTATAGCATGAAACTGCCGAGTCCTTGCTCTTGCTTTGCAGCTCTGGCAAACCAGCCTGAAAGCACCATCATCTTCTGTACGGACTCGTGGCAGATGAGGCTGTTCAAAGGGCAACCCCCTCCCCATCGCACGGCTTGGGAGAAAAAACTGTCCTCCTGATAATGGTCCCACGGGTTACTTCCGTAGTATTTGGGGGCAGCACCTGGAGAGCAAGAGCAGATGATTTGCTTCTGTTAACTGCTTGCCAGGCTAATTAAAAAAAAAAAAAAGTTTAAAATGGTTTATTGCAGATTTCTGCATTTACATCAGTAATGTGAATGTGTACCTAATTGCTCTACTATATATATTCATTACGTTTTGAGCCATTCCGGTTTCTTGGTCGTAGTATTTTACAACTGCCGAAAGCAGACCATTTCGGACATCTTTATGTGTTATACCATAAAGATGGTTTTTCGGGACACCATTTGTCTCTTAAAAATGCTGCTCTTGGTCTGTATTTTCATTATGCTCAGGACAGGTCCCTCCTTGGGGCTGAGCTGTTGAAGAGTCTTAGCAAGTCCCTGGCCAGGGATGTGCAGCTCTGGAGCAGAGCCTAAGGTGGGCAAGGAGGGCTTGGCTTAGACCTCGGTAAAGCAGCGAGTCTGCAAAGTTATTTCAGCAGGGTCAAGCCAGCAAATACCGGTTTAGAGCTGAAAACTAAAAGGCTTTTGAGTACTTCCCCCGTGAAAAACAACGTTCCTTTCTTTTTATGTCTTGATAAACAGTAGGACTTTCTGAAAGGCTCCTGCACAGCAGCAGGAGGGGACCCTTAAGGGTCTCCCATCCATACTGACTACGCATGACACCCACCACAAACCACAGCGTATGGATTGGCAGAAATAAATACAGCATGGAAAGAGAGTAAAGCGTGTCTCTGCCAGGCTCCCCTCTCTGTCCCACCCAGGATCTGGCTCCTTTCTCTTGCAGAAGAAGAGAATAGTAGGTCTTGCTTGTAGATGTCACTGGTTGGTTTGCTGACCTACTGTAATGGCCTTGACTTCTCACTCAATGGAAACATAAAGCCAACAGGAACCATCCCGCAAAATGGCATCCAGGCAGCAACGCAGCCTTTCGGCAGCTCAGCCTGATTTGGGATGCAACGTGGCAAAAGCGCCAAAACAAGTACCTGGTGCCCGAGTCATGCAGACACGGCACTGTGGACTTGAAAATAAAGCAGAACTGAATGAGAAACACAGGTGCTCATTAATGGGTGAAGACCTCTGTCCTTGCAAGAAAACCCAAACCTTTTTTATCTGACATCCTTCTCTTATTAGAGTGTTTTACGAAGATTTTGAAAAAGTTCAATAGTAAGTTTCTTCTGTTTTCCTCCCTCCTCATTCAATAAAAAAGTCTTAATCTATTGCTTCTGCAAGCGCTTATCACTGATACTGCCATGATGTGGCTGAGCAGTGATGAGTTCTATTACGGGGTAAAGACAGACAGTGATGCTGTGGGGAGAAGGAGCTGCTGTGGGGCTGTGGCCACCTTGCAGACAGCACTCAACACTCAACCCCACTCTGCTTCCTCCACCCCATCCTGTTTTCTGATGTAGAACAAACTTTGGCTCTGTACCCCAACACCAGTTCTCGATAACTCTGTTTTACCCTTTTCTGCAGACTTTCTTCCTTTCCTACTCCCCTCAGGTCATTTAACCAATGATTTTTTTATCCAGTCACTTTTCTTCAAGATCTTTGACACAGGAGGACACAGGTTTTATTACAGCTCTTCCACTACCGAGTTCCTCGTCCTCCTCAGCAGGAGCAGGACATCGGCTGTATGGACCTCCTAGGTTTTGTTTCAGTGTTGATGCCTCTTCAGCTTCCTTAAAACTTGGAAAGAAAGGTGGTAACCAGGAATTCTTTATTTTACAAAGCACCTACGATTTCTGTTTCACCGATTTGCAGGAAGGAGAGAAGCCCTAAGCCCATTCAAAGCTGCTCTGCCTGCATAGCGCGGGCACGCTGTGACACACCGTGCCCCCACGGTCTTGTTCTAGCATTTATCCGAAGACGTACCCAATTGCTGTTCCCATTTTAGGCCATGCTACATGCTGGGTACATTTGGAAACTTTTGTTCCGAATTAATTTACGCTCAGTGTTTTCCTCACACAGAGAATTTATTTGTTTAAATAAGTGTCTAAATCCTTGAGGCCACTTCGCTTTGGGCCCGTACTGCTGCTGCGCCCACCCCTTTCTGCCTTTAACCTGCTGAGTGACAGGGCTCAGGTGAGCTGTACAGAGACCGCGGTTGATGGTCCTCACCCATGGACGTGGCTTCACCCCTTGGTCCATCAGAGCCTCTGGCTGGTCCCTACCCACTGCTCGGCCTTTGCTAATTTGTCCAGGCTGTGTCTTAAGGGATAAAATAAGCGAGGGGGTAGTCGGGGAGAAATCTTGGAAGTCCTTTTAGAGGTACTTTGGATATTGCAGTGTTTGTTGGATTCATGACTTGCTCTAAGATGAGACACAATGATAAACCAGAAAGATGAAGAAGCTCCATGGAATGAATTTCCACTCTATGGCATGGCTCCCACCTTCTTTAGCTTTTATTTTCCTTTTTTTTTCATCTAGCTACACTCGGCCTGCCCAAATAGCCTTGTCAGATGGTTATTAGAGGTTGTTTGTTTTTTATTTTTATTTCTACTCATTACAGTTCCAAAGTACTGTTGTGTCTGTGGAGCAAAGCCCACAGCAATTATTTCTTTTTCTTTCTTTCTTTCTTTTCTTTTTTTTTTAAATCTTGGGACTCGAGCTGTAGTATGGAGGAAAGCGGCGACTGCAGCAGAACTGGCACACAGGGACCCCCCTTGCAAACCTCTGGGGTGATCCAGCCCCTCCCACCCCGCCGGCCGGCGTCACCGGTGCTGCAGCGCGCCGAGGCTGGCGTGGGAGGTGATTTCACGTCCCGGTGGTGTCCTTCACCTGGCGAGGACTGACCTGTGGATCTGCACTGCGATGGCCAGAGTCCGGACCGCCCAGGAAAGCAGCGCTGAGCTGCAGCGTGTTGCCCCCAGCTCCGGCACCCTGCAGCTCCGCTGCAGCATCGCGCTGCCCGCTGGCACCGAGCCACCCCTGAGCACTCACTCCCACAAAAGAACTCCACAGCACAAGGAGAGAGATCATTAAATACAACTTTATTGGGTTTCATTGTACAATTTTTTTTCATGTCTTCCTCCTTTCTTCTCTCCATCTTCCCCTTGGTGTCTCCATCCTATGTTTCATCGTAGATACAGGGCAACTTTAAAGTTTGTTGGCCGTATTACCCAGACCAATTCCAGCCTCAATTTCCTTTTGGTTTTTTGTTGGTTTTTTTGTTTTGTTGGTTTTTTTAGATATTACACAATAAGCAATCTGTGATTTTTGCCTGGTGGGAGCAGAATAGCTTTCAGATAATTTCCCTGCACCCTCGCCACCCCCACTTGGTCCGTCCTGGGAGTAGTTGCTGCCTTTTGTGACAAAGTCGTTTCTCAAACAAACAGTTTAATTTAGCTCAAGGTAAATGCAAAAAAAGAGTCACATAACAACTGAAACCCTCTAAAAACTTTGTGGGCACCAAAAATACACCATGTTGTGACCAATTAGCTGCACCCTTTTTTTCACGGTGCCCTTTCAGTACAAAGGCAATAAAGAGGAAACAAAACCATTAGAGTACAAGTGTCACTTTATTTGAATGTGTAAGAAATCAAAAAAACCATGACTAGATAGCCTCTATCGCTAGCACCGTGTTTCAGCTGGCCAAACTGCACAAGCAATGTCACCAGCTGACGTGGGGTACCAGACCAGGAGGTCTCAAATCCTCCATCGGTTAATTTTGACCTGAGCGCTGAGAAATGATATTCGATTTCTTGTATGTAACAATGAAATTTAGCATTATATATGAGAAAAAGAGATAGCTTGGGTTTAGTTATTTAATTTATACAATTTAAAGTTCTAGTATAGTTAATTTTATTTAAAACTTTAGTATTTTACGAAGTATCTGAGTAAAGGTAATAAGCACTTTTTAAATGATACACACCAACTTTTTAAAACTTTTTATTACTTGTGGGACTTTAGGAACGTTCCTCCTTCATATGCTTCTGCAGAGATTGTTTGCATACTCTGACGCCAGACTGGGTGCTTTCTCTTCCTTTTCCTGTAAAACTTAGGGCAGTACATTGTATAATGACAAGTGACCAAAAAAAATCAATTTGTAATCTGATTTGAGGGTTTTGATTTCCTCTGATGAGTTTAAATTTCATTAAAAGCAACCTTATTCGAACATAAAAGAACTCCTTGAAGGGTAAAACAGGGAATTGTCTCAAAGAGTATAAAGAATCTAAACTCTTTTGTGCTATTTATTCACGGCATTAATTGTGAGGTCCAACGGGCAGTGTCGGTTGGCAGATGCACCGTTATCGGCCCCGCGATCTGCACGAGGAGGGGGAAAAAAGCACAAGGGCTCACATTCAAAAATCGTTCTTTGGCGTATTGACACTTTAGTTATCAACAGCCCTTATTATCTGCTTAGCGGCGGATCGCAGCTTGCTGGTGACATAATAAGCTACAAATCACTGATGGGGCCTTTCTGCATTCTCCTAATTGTGTGTATTCTCTAGAAAAAAATTATCGTTGGGCCTCTTGTCTTGATGAGAAATTGACATTTTCTGGCGGAGCCTGGCGAGCACTATGTGGGGAGATAAGACTTATGGTTGTTTTAAAGGAGTGCAGCCATTCTTTCAGAGGCCTCTTTATTGCTCTAGTTGACCCACTTGATGAGTATGGATTTCATGAGGTCTTTTTCAGCATTTGAGCTATAAAAGGTTCAGAATGACACCACCCCTTATAGACAAAAGATAACCTTGCCCTTTGAATATATTGATTCTTTATTAACTAGGCTGTTTAATGCAATGAAATGAGGCATTAGATTGAAGCCTATTTCAAGTGCTTTGAATAATCTTTAAAAGCTTGAAAGACTTTAAAAAGCTGTTCTGCAATAATTGGCATATACTTTTAGAGACTCTATTCCTTCATTTTGATTAAGGAATTTTTATCATCTTCCTATGTCTAAACTCGCTATAGGCTGACACAACGTATTTTCTCGCCAGGGCTATTACCGCGTTACGGATAGGGATGTGTCGTGGGTGGTGGGTTGCTCTAGGACTTGTCATTCCTAGCACAAAATGTACGGGTTTTCTTCTTTTGTATTTTCTTTGCATTGGAAGTTAGACGAACCATTCAGATGCTCATTATTCAAACCTTTGAAATAAACCTAAAAGGAAAAGCGCCAGTAGGCATCACGCAGACTTTCATCCCTATAAACCATCTTATTTTTCAGTGGGATGCATCTGATTATGCCGCCGTTTAAACATGATACACAGATACATACTCAAAGTGAAACAATTTTCAATGCATAATAATAATACTCCAAAGTGCTCTATATTTTTAACATCTGTTTTCATCAAACATGAAAACTATGGAAATATTGGAGAAGAAAGGAAACATAGTTAAATATCCCAGTTTTCTTTCTTTGTAAATTGTGACTACAGTAAGCTGCACCTTCTCATCACACTCCATCACTTAAAAGCTGAAACACGGGGCGACAAAGGAGAGAGACAGGCGCACGGCGTGTCGTTTGGCAGTATATACACATACACAAGTACATGCAATTACTTTGGAGCTCGGAGTTTGTCAGTGCCCTCTCGAAGTTGCCAGCAGCCCTCCGGTTAATGACAGGATAAAACTCCAGTAATGAACTCCCCTGCTTTACCGGGAGAGGCGTTTGCGTTGCTCTGCTTGCTGTGCACGCAGCCAGACCCATATTTCTGTACAAATACCCTTTTTCTGGAGGCTGTGGTCACACACAATGATGCGGGCACACACTTGGCATCTGGGTAGGGAACTGTACCTCAGGCTTAGCATTGTAACTGTCTCCCACAAAAACACCCTCCGACTAGGAAGCTGAGTCATGCCCACCTCGGTATATTTATATTTCAAGTACATTATATGTACATCGCACGTATTACAGTCCGGAGGATGAAATATTTGTGTTCAGGATTATAATTAGCAAAAGCATTTGCTTCCTTATCATCATTTAAAAGACGAGTACAGCAACCTTCGGTGTCAAACCGCTGCATGGAAAATTTGGGTTGTGCTGTTTTTAAAATAACTTTTCCTGTTTACAGACTTTTACAATACCATATTAAAATAGAAGAACCAAAAAATTACTCTACTGTTAACTCACTTTACAAAAAGGGTGTCTGAAGCACAGTTTTGGTTAAATACTTCACCGAGGCTGAGCAACAAGTCACTGCTGGGCTGCAGAGCAGAGGTCTCCTCCCTCGTCATCCTTCTCGGGGGCTGCCTGGGACGGCTGTCCTGGGGCACCGAAAAGCCCACGTCAAGGATTGTGCTTTTTCTTAACCAAGACATAACTTCGAATTCTGATATTTAGAAATGAAACCCCCAGTGTTGCATTTTTTTGTTTTGTCTTTAGTCACTTTTTTAATAATCAAACCAGATAAAATTACTAAAAATGAAATTCACAGACAAGAAATACTTTAATTAAATATTGTGTAAAATGAACATTTTTTTATACAGTTAAATATATGAAAAAATGTACAGATAAAACAATCTTATTGTAGGGTCTTTAACAGTAAAATCTACCATTTAGTGAAGCTTTCCGTCTGGAGACAATGAAGCAATGAGTGCATTGACTAAGTAATCTAAAACACAAACAGATTGCATTTATGAAGAAACTTGCAAACTTTCTTAACATGTACACGTGACCTCTTCTTTAGAGCAAAACCTTACTTAGACAAAATATAACGGAGGCAATTCAGTTCCAAAGTGACTTCTCAGGCTTTTCCACTTAGCTAAGCCTTATTCGTTATCACAAAGGAAATGCGCGTGGCATTTATCAGCTGTGATACGCTGTATCATTCTTTTAACCCTTTAATAAACGCTTTACTAAAATGTGCATTTTTGCCCAGAAAGAAAAAAAAAAAAAAAGATCCCTCCTTTTTGGTTAAAACTTTAATTCTGCTGCAGTTTGCAACATGTTTTGCAGTGCTGTGTTTGCAAACTATTTAGTGCAAAGTAAAAAAACAAAACTCCACGTTTCTCTCTATGGATTTGGCACTAACAGCCACG
>WAAD01028068.1:32500-38897 GCA_013389945.1 Fregata magnificens
CATGTCAGGCATCACTCGGGGACGTCCGAGCAACGGGAACCCCACCAACCACCGCTTCATGCCCAGACCTGGCACTTGGGCAGAAAACCTCCATTTCCGTGATTGTACTTTATGATAACAGCGGGGCCGAGCAAGCCAAGGACTCCCAAAGACCAAAGCCAAGTACCCTACACCTGCTCTCAACTCTGGAGACCAAGCGCCATAACAAGGCATGAGGTTGATACCCCTGACCAGCCATCTCCTTTTTTTTTTTACATAAAGACTGAGATGCCAAGTACTGCTTTTTTCCTAGTTAACTCTTTGGTAGAAACATAATTTAGGCAGTCTTTAATTTTAGTGTTGTTTAATTTTTGCCATAATGATATTTCTCATTAATTTATGTACAACAGATATTAATAAATTTGTTCATGTAGTGATGTGAACTTCAATTTCTCAGTTCATTAATTTCAACAATATTAATTTATTTCAGATTTGCTGTTACAGCTTTACGGTTTGGAAGAGCTGGGTACGTACACATTTCATACGTAACATAACCTCCGACAGCAGCCAGCAGCGCGGTCTGCAAGACCAGAACCGCTCCAAGGGCTGTGACGGGAGCCCCGAGCAGTTGTGGTCCAGCAGGCGCCGTAGGCAGCTGTGCGAGCTGATGCGAAGGACTCGTGTGGGAATATATCTCTCTAAAACACATCTCAAGTGATGCTCTTGAAACAGGTTAAGGTTTTCCAACTCTGGTACTTTTTTCCCCCAATTAGACATATCAAATAGGTCCAAATTAAAATGGAAGTTGTAATTTTGCATGATTTATAATATCACATGTTTTAAACCTAAAGTGACCGAAGTTACGAAACTTAACTGGAGAATAGCGCGTATATTGGCAGACACCCTTTCTACCCAAAACATTTAGGTTCCGTATCATGTTTCCACGAAATCTCCTGTGAGATTTCAGTCAGCAGGAAGCCTGGCACCACGTCAGGCAGCCCCAGAGAGATTTGGTTCCTAGGGTGCACCTGAACTGGGGGACACGGGAGCTCGTTTTGAGGTGCTGTTCTGCTGCAATACAACCCTCAGCTGCCCGAGGCATCAAGATCGCCACAAGTCAACCCAAACTATAGGGTCTTCCTATCTTTTTGGGTTCAGGTTCAGCAGGGATCTGTCATCGCACGCTCTGTGTCGAGGTGATGGTGAGAGGTAAAGGCTATGTCTCGGAGCCAGCACGAGACAGGCTCTGACAGCGCGCTAAGCAAAGGGCTAAAGTCCAGGGCTGATCCGGACATTAGCTTCTTCAAAGAACAACTCAGCAGAAAAAAAAGTCCAGATTTTTCTTCCAGAGGTTGGGTGCATAAATACCTTAATAAATAGCACATCATTACTTGGTACTAATACCCTGCACACCTTAATCACACGTTTATTGTAATCTCATGTTTGGCTTCTGCTGTGTGAAAATTTGGGTTGTCTGCTGCATGCTTTTCTGGGGAAAAAAAGTCTGAATTCTTTAATTTAAGCAATTTAGCCATTTTTGTTGAATTCTATTTGTGGCACAATGAGAGGGGGGTGCAAAATTGGTGCTCCAGACATTTATTTCACTATTTTAGTAGCAACACTTGGCAATTGTGAATTTCTGTACTACGTTTCCTGCTGTGCAAATTGATACCAAATGCCTTCTTAAAGAAAAATGGGGTGGCTAGTTTTTTAATAATAATTTTAATAGTTTCATCCAGGGGAAGACCAGAAAATTAAGCAGGATGCAATTTTAAAAGAATATAGAGAACCTTTTGCTCTGCATTACAGTCATAAAGCTTAACCAGAGAGCAATATCTTTCACAATCTATAAAAAGTAAATTACAATTGAAAACCAAATTTTGAACACATATTGTACTTCCAACTTTGCAGCGAGCCAGCACTTTCTCACTAAAAAATTTATTTTATACCTTAAATGTCCATTGTTTTAAACAGGAAAAGCTCTCTGCCCTCAGGAACCCATACGCTAGCATCCTGCTCTTCAAGAAATGTGTAAGTACTTAACTTTCTGATCATAGACTATGCAGTGGAAGTCATACAGAGTTAACAAGATTGTGGCTTTTTGGATAAGGCCCAAGGGCCCTTTTTTGTAGACCTACTCACAGGAGTGAGTCATACCCACAGGACAACAGAGAAAGGGGTACGTCCTCTGCAAGCTGCCGCTTCCAAGTTTTGACCCTAATTAGGGTATCAGTTGACCGAGGATGGGTGCGCAGCTGACAGGGGTGGCATACGAGTGCAGCAAGGAAGAAGATTACATGTTAGCTCTGGCTGGCATTGCCTGCTCGCTGACCTTTCTGAGATTTCCCCAGATTGTCTTCTTTTTTATTCTTTTTCTTTTCTTCTTAACCTCTGCCTTGGATCTCTTTAGAAAAAAAGTGAATTCCCTTGTTGGCTATAGACCTCTCCATGTTCACTCTTGGGCAGTAAGTCCTAAAACGCAGAGTGGCTTTTTGGGGGCATGCTTGCTAGCAGCTAGATCTTGCTTCTAGTGTGGTGGGCTCAGGTGGTCCTGATGCTTAGGACGATGTTATCACAAGCCAGAAGTTAGAGCAGCTCTACCTCTGCTTTAGGAGACAAAAACTGTTAGGAGACAAAACAGTCCACCTGAGGTCCAGATGGAGCTTCGTAGTTCTGCTCCTGCTTTCTCACCATCTTAGATATACCAAGAACAGCATTTTTTCCACACACAGACAAATCCTCCAGTGGTTTACCCAGCAAGGATTGGTGCAATTAACTCCCGAATCCCTGTAAAAAGTCTACCCGTGTCTGCAGGGCTGTTACATGTCAGGTTTTGCCGTGCCTTCATCTGACTCTGCCTCTGCACAGCGCTAACAAACCTTCATAGGAAAAAATGGGCTGCCCGGTCCCATCGTGCTGGTGCGCGATGCCTTGCCATAGTGGGGTCAACCAGCTTCCCTGAAAACTATCCAACTGGCTTTTATTTCAGAACAGAGCTTATGTGGGGAAAGGTAACATAACAAGCCACGAGAGAGAGGATATCCTGCCCTGTGATTGAAGGAGCACGTCATCCCTTCTTATCCAGATTCATAAACTGCAGGATTCACCTTAGATACAACAACAGTGACCACGAGCTCTTACTTCTATCTTGGCTTGACTAAATGTATGTGACCATTCCTAAAGGTGCAGACTCCTCAGCTGTCACTCAGCTCCTTCACATCCCACTGTATAATGAGGCTCTCTACTTGAAGATCACCGAAAAACTTTAGCTGCATTGGACTGCAGCTCTTGAATTCCATATTTTAATTTAATGTAGAAAATGTGCTGATCAGAATACTCTCAAGCTGCTTGTACAGTGTTCAGAAAGCAACTAATTAAACTTTAAAAAGGGCTCAATGACTAAGACAAATGACTAAGAAAATAGGAAGAAGGAAGCAGAAAACCTCTAAATAACTGTAAAGGTAAAAGGCAGTGTAAATAAATATCTCCTGCATTGCTGGCTTTTGTTTATGATGTCTCGTGAAGGAAGCATATGACAAATTCATCCCTGTCTTGCCACTCAATTCTGGCTGCAATTCAATTCAAGGCAGTGGCTGAGATCTGTGAGGACAGCTGGGTGAAGTGTTGTCATCCTGAAGCCTTTCGTGAGTTCAGTCTGAATTAACTCAATAGCTTTGGTTGGAAAAAATGATGGTGCCTCTCTGCTGTGGTGATAAAGGAACTCACCAAGGATATGTCAGATGCAATTTGATTTTCTCCTCAGCCCAAGGGGACTTGAACTCACTCATTTTACCTTTTGCTGGAGTACCCTAACTCTCACGATACGGAGCATCACCTCGTGGTGCCGTGCTACTTTGCATAAATAATTCAACTTTTTGTCACAACGCTGGAACTCAGTGCTCTAATTACCAGCCCAGAAAGATGTTCTTGCTATTTCTCTGGGTCATTTTGCTCAACACAAAACGATTCAGTTTAGCTGCTTCAGCTGGGTGAGCAAAACATGACAATTTTTTTTTTTCCAACGCTTCTATTCATTTTCAGTTTGGCTGCTGAACCAAAACCCAAAGTTCCTGCACACCCCTCCACCTGGACACCTCCGTGTTTCAGAAGTTCTGAGTGCTCGGTGGGGTAGGGACAGCCCGGTGAGGCAGCAGCACAGGTCTTGGGGGCACCTAACCCAGAGCTTTAGCAACACCCGTGGGATGCTGGACTTCGTTAGGGGTGACACCAGGTCTGCTGCTTGGATTGCAGCATCCCAAGATCAGGGGTCGAAGGGATCTTTAAGCCTTCAGTGGGCTGTCTGGGCCTGGACGAAGCTTAGTCCAGAGCAGGGTTGGGCCTCAGCCTAAGAGCTAACTTCATGACCTATTTAACAAAAGCAGCGTTGGTTGATTTGAAGTCGTCTACCAGGCGTTTACACAAAAAGCATTTTGTACCTGAGGATGAAGACGTATGGTTGCTGGGGGCTTGGGGAGGTGCCAAGGGAGATTGGGTGCTCGGGAATTGGGCATTTAGCCTGCCCAGTTCTCCTGAAAAACCCACTTTGCAGTAATCTAGACCCGAAACCTTGAATATCTGATGGGAAGCCCTTTATTTACACACTGAAATTACAGAAATTTAGATAATTTTAATTTAGACCTTTAAATAATTTTATTTTTCAGGGTAAAGCATTATCAACAAGTTAATGAGAATATATATCTAAATGTCTGCTACAGACTAGCTACAGGATAGCTGTTCAGGTCTAAGCCATGTGTTACCACATTTTATTTTATTTTATTTTATCTTATTTTTTTATTTATTTCAGTATTTACTTTTTATACTAGTGCATTTTTATAAAAAGAGAAAAGTAGGACACTGAATTATTTTATGAATGGATAATCTTTCCTAAGAATGTTGCTTATACCTGTATAGTTTTTTACTTACAGTAACATAGTAAGGCTTCCAGTAAAGACATACGCAATGACAGAAATTGTTAATCTAATTATCCTTTTCTTAAACATTCATCCTACAATAAGATTTTGTAGCTGGATCCTCAGCCTTTCATTGACCTGAGTGCATAATAAGCTCTCAGATGCTTCTTTGGGCCAAGAAGTTAATAACAAGCTACAGGGACATCCATTTTGAGCTCCTGGTCTCAAATGGCCTGGATTTTTGGTGGACAGGCAGTTCTGTGGGATTATGTCTCTCCAAAGTGCCTTAAGCTAGATACCACAAAATGCAAGTGTCCAGAATTAGTTTGGCAAAACAAAATATCTGTCTTCATCTGTTTGCCTGTGAGCGCTCATCATATTATGGATATCATGGCAACACAAAGAATAAATAATACTGCGCTACCTACATCTTAACTAAGAAAGTCAAGAGGAGAGATGACCTCCGGGGTAAGGATGTCTGCAACCCTTTCTGCCTTCCATGGGATCTGAAGTGCTTCAATTTACTGCACTGTGCAACAAGGCTCATGATTTGTAAATCGGAGGCAAACAAACCTTTTAAATTATTCTAATGCATCTGACAATATTATCTTCTAAGCTTCAAGATATGCCATAAAAAGGAAGACTTCTTTGTTCATATTCTTATTCCTCCACCAAACATACACTGTAACATAATTCCTCCTGCCCCACTACCAGCAAGTGACCATGGAGATTCTGCCACTGATTTATAAATTGTTCATTACGCTATCCACACGAAATCACACGGATTGAAAAAATGCAGAAGCTTAAAATTGCCTGCCTTAATTAAAATATTGAGTTATTCACTTAGGGAAGGAACCACTCTAACACCCCAGTAAAAGAGTGAGTTGGGACCAACAGAGCGTGCAAACTCACGGCACAAGTGGCTAGGTAGTCCAAGGGACGGTCAGTTCACTGAGTAAGAGCTTAACCTGATTTACACTGATTTGAGGTATTTTAAAATAAGTATTGCACCATATGTAAAATGAGGACAACACACCACATTATGCTGGAATGCTGCTGGTTTTAAACATCCATAGAAACGCGTTCAGAAAATGTGTAAATGCAAGGAGTACACAAACCCTCCGAAAAGCATTCGGGGATATGGTCGTACTTTAAAATTTAAGGCACGAACTCCTAAGGGAAAGTGCCAGAAAAACAACTCGTGTTTTCTCTAATGCAAGTATGAAAAGTGAACTAAAATTTGCTTGCGTACCATTCGTGCTACCCTATTTCTTGTCCTGCTTTTGCGTCACTATGAGAGCACCAGAAACCTAAAAATATAACGAGGTACCTTTCTCCAAAATAAACGATCAGGGCTTGAGTGTATGCACCAAAAAAGCAATACACAGAAAATTGAGAGAGATCCAGCTCACCTTGAAGTCCATTTCCATTTGCACTGGTGCAAGATGGTGGAGGAGAGGCTTGGGGCCTGACAACAGGAGCAAAGGCGCTCTTTTGTTTCACTGCAG
>WAAD01028068.1:38904-41404 GCA_013389945.1 Fregata magnificens
AATGCCTTGGCTTGGCCACTCTCTGGATAACAGGCAAACTCTTTTGTGTTGGACTTTTGTTACAAATTGCGCAGTCCAATTTTTTTTCTATCTAGATTGTATTATGGCACAAACAGATCAATTTATTATATTCATTTTTACGTCCAGCCTCCAGAGTCNTTCACTGCAGAGATGACATTGGCAGGTGAGAATGAGAAAATGCCGTGTGTACTGCTACAGTTTGAAGGGAGGGTGACCGAAGAGGCTGCCATGGTAGGGCTTGACGGCACTACTGCAATAAAGCAAAAATAATCAGGACTCAGATTGAGGTTTTCACGGCAAACATGGAAAAAGAGAGTGATAGGGCCTTGCCTCTTAAAATATATATATATANCCCCTCCTTTTATCCAGTAGCTCACAATATAGGAAATCAAAACAATGCAAGTATTTGATTTTGTAGTAAATATGAATCTATATGATGATGTGTTACCAAAAATAGACACTTACTGCCATAAGGAGAGTTAGCTGAGGAGCCATTAAGAAATCCAGGGGAACCTGGTACACCTAGATTGGGCATGCCGGCATTGCCATATCCATTCATGCTATTGCTGACTGTGTTGTAATTGGACTGCTGAGGAGTACTGCTGGGAACATATCCTCGCGGGGAAACACTGCTTGTGTTGCGACTGTAACCTACTGTGTTAGAAACCCCCCCACCCCAAAAAAATAATGTTATTTTATAATATAGACTTAGGGCTGGGGGGTTTCCTCATGCAGCATATATTACACAGTTTTAATTGATTGCACAGCTTTGCTCTAAGTTGTCTCTTACTGCCCTATCAACTCTTGCAGTTTGAGATAACCTTATCACGCCAACCCTACTTAAATCATCTGCGAGCACTCTATGTTGTCTCTCCTCTTAGCACAGACAGCCAACAAAAGCTCTCTTCGATCCAGCTGTGTCAGGTGCCTTCACGTTTGTCTTTAGGAGCAATTATCAACAGGCTCAAGTCCCGCTTTGTACCAACACACTGAATGAACTTTCAGCCTCTCCAGACCTTCAAATGCCATAGCTGACAAGAAAAACTTTTTTGTTGCAGTGATTTACTTTAAAAGGCTGTTTTGGGGTCTTCATTTCTGATTCTGATATTTTTATACTACCAATAAGCTCGTACTTTCATAAGGTGTAGCCATCGGTGAAAACTAATTCAAGACCGAGTACAGAATTTTATAAGGCTTATTAGCTTGGAAATGCATTAAAAGACAATCTTTTTAGAAGAGGAAACATAGCAGAATGAGGATTTTAAACAACAATTTGTTCCTATCTGAGCAATCAATTTAATAATTATGTTGTAAGCAAAAAATATGGGTTTGAACATATCTAATAATCCTGTTTCCCTCCTTTCATTAGTAGCAAAATTAATTTTAAATGCAATATGCTACATGCATTTTCAATTACAACAGGTAAATTAAATCAACTATTACTTTTATTAGTAACATATATGTCACACGTGCCTATAAAAAAAGTATTTTAAAATCACAGACATCAAATTAGATTTATCTGTGTAAATATTCCGAAACCAGGTGGAGATACCTAGACATAATTATTTTATAATAAACATACACATTGTATATTTACTGTGAATAATAAAGAGCTTTCTACACTTTGCCAATTTTTTTTTTCCACCGGAGATGCTTTATGATAACAGTAAATGAAAGAACAGGAAGAATTAAATATTACAAGAAAGTTAGAGACGGCATTTCGTTACACGATCAGACATATGACTATGGGGAGAAAAAGGTAGAACACAGCGGTGACATCAGCTCGTATTAATAGGCACTGGCCAAAAGCAGTCAACAACGTGAAGGATTAACTCTTGAAATCCCACATACCTTGGTCGTTCGCTTGTGATGTTTCGGAAACATTAACCGCGAGCTGGCTGCTGAAGGAGTTCACCCCCATCATGCCAGTGTGAGCAGGAGTGTTGGCTAGAGTGGGGATCTGGTTGTGATTGCGTGGCACACTGTATAATGCTTCAGCAATGTCAGCTGCTCGTTTCAGGATTATTTCCTATAAAGACATAAAATAATCACTGACAGCTAAGGAACTGATTTGCACAAATATTCCAAGTTGCAATAATGTTAAAATTTACGGAAGAGCTTCATGTGAAATTGTAGTAAGGACAGGGATTTTGCTGCTTGTTTCAACTGAACCTACTGTTTTCCTTCCTACGTACCGGAGCGCTATGCAATTTCACATCATCACAGTAAGTACAAAGAAATGAAGAAATTAACACAAAATTACAGTTTAGTGGTGTAAATCGTGTGAAAATTGTACACATATACTTTATTCATCCAGGGCAGTAGATGGAGTTTGCAAAATACAGTGTGTTTTATCTGCTCTGTTTAGCAGATTTCTTTAGGACTTCCCATTAGTCACTGTATATTTTGGCCTGAGTTCAAGGTTATTCTCTTGCCTTAATGATTGCTTATGCTTTTGGCACCTAACACTTAATTGTCA
>WAAD01028068.1:51404-58904 GCA_013389945.1 Fregata magnificens
TTAGAAACGTACCGATGGGCAGGGTTGGGTGGAATTTTCTTTCTTGTGACACACATAGTTTCGCTTTTCATTTTGATGGCTTAACCTTCTTTGTCAGCTCTTCCTGCCTCAAGGTCTGTATTAATATCTAATATCCAAAAATGTGTATAAGTATTTTATTAGATGAGAATACCACATCCATTAAGGAGGATACCTAATTAAATTAAGCCACCGATTCATTAAAGGCATTAGGGGAACACCAAGATTTCTTCCAATTGTTCATCCAGCGTTTGGGAGACTTTTGGGCGGAGGGTTTCTCCAGAGCCAACCCCACCGAAAGGACATGGAAGACTTGCAAACCATCCCGCTGCTGTGCCACCCCACGGGAGCTGGACACGGCGGCAGGGAGTCCAGCGGGCCCCTCCGCTTCAGCACCCGCCTTCCTCTGGCCAAATGTGGTCAAATGGGAGAGAGGCAAGTAGTTTGGTTGGCCGCTATCTTTAATAGCTATAAATCATAGAATAGAATCTTAGCATGGTTTGGGTTGGAAGGGAGCTTTGAAGGCCATCTAGTCCAACCCCCCTGCCATGCGCAGGGACACCTTCCACTAGATCAGGTTGCTCAGAGCCCCGTCCAGCCTGACCTTGAATGTTTCCAGGGATGGGGCATCTACCACCTCTCTGGGCAACCTGTGCCAGGGTTTCACCACCCTCATCGTAAAACATTTCTTCTTCATATCTAGTCTAAATCGACCCTCTTTTAGTTCAAAACCATTAGCCCTTGTCCTATCGCAACAGGCCCTACGAAAAAGTCTGTCCCCATCTTTCTTATAAGCCCCCTTTAAGTACTGACCGGCCGCAAGAAGGTCTCCCCGGAGCCTTCTCTCCTCCAGGCTGAACAAGCCCAGCTCTCAGCCTTCCATTTCACCGCGCCCCTTGTACCCACCCCGCCCCTCCAGCTCCTCCTCAAAAACCATCCTGAAAAGCCAGGCACAGCCAGGAGCTGGGGGAGGACAGGAGGGGACAGGAGGGGACAGGAGAGGACAGGAGGGGACAGGCCAGCGGCGCTCCGCTCCCGGACTGCTCAATTGCAACACCGACATCTTGACTGGTGCAACGCAACTGAGACCTGTAGGACACGCGAGCCGGTCTAGCAGGCTGATAGATGCTTAAGTACTTTTAAAGTAATTGTGTTTAAATCCGCAGCCTTGTTTTAAAGCCAGCGTCATTAAACACGTAAAGAGAAGGCGCGAAGGCAGGGAGAGAGCATTTTTTAGCACTAACCACCCGCTCCCTTTTGGCGAGTGCGCAGCGAGGGGAGATAGATCCGTGGCCCTCTGATTTGGCACAAATTTTCTTTCTGACTGAAAAACCTGCCTGCAATAATAAAAACAGGAAGACATTCATTTGCTTCATTCCAGCTGCTGGTTCCAGCTATTAAATGAGTTCCAGTTTCATTTCAATAATGATCATCTTCCTGTAACTTCCCAATCATGCATTTGTCATAATGCAGTAATTTTCTAGCTACAAACAGATCCTCGTAATGAGGCAGTTTTTCACATTAGCAGCATAACTACATAATAAGAACATCTGCAGTTCCTTTTCTGAGGGACAAGAGAGAGCTTCAATTAAGCCATGGGGATTGTTAAATAAGATATAGTATATTTTACTAACAGGGACACCCGCACCCTGCTTTAGCAGACTGCAAGCCTTCAACGTGCCTGAATGAACACAGGTTGTAATGTGTAAAAATTAAATAAAGTAAAATTAAATTGCTCAATACAGAGACATTCCTCTAGAGGGTGTTAGTGATTTCAGTGACAAAGTGCTATTTGCTGACAAGTAGTTTACACATTAACCAGCTGAATCCAAGGGGGAAAAATGCCAATAGCAATTATATCACCTTGAGGTTATTAAATGTCCTACTGATAAGTAACTAGGTGAACTTGACCAGGTGATAAAGACTGCTGTGAGCAAATGATTGTGCAGTGAAGAATGTCTCTTAGTCCTGCTGTTTCTCCAGATAGCTTTTCTTTCAAAAAGGACTGTATAAAAAGTTGCATTAAAAATGTGTGGCCACTGAAGACAAAATTGATATTTAACTCCCCGCTGAATACTTCACCCCTATCAGAGCACCTTTATCATTTCACCTCAAAACATTATACAAAGTCTGCAAATGCCTGTTTTTTCTCCTTTTTTAGGCTTTAAAATGATGCTAAGTTCACCACTTTATCATCAACTGTCTCTACGAAGTGCATTTCATCTATAAGAAATTCAGATGCTCGGGAAATTAAAATTTCAAAGATCTGCTGCAAAAAAAAATCAATGGGTAAAGATCAATGCTCATAGAAATTTCATGAACTTTGAACTGATATGGGCATGATGATGAGAAGTGGTTGGAATTTCAGGTTGCTGATTGTTCCTCACCCAGATGAAAAGCAGCCTACGGGGCTGATAGGAGGTATACATTTGAGATGGGTTTTCACTTTAATATTTTGTCAGACAAAAAATTAATTTTTAGTCCATTTCAGTAACAAGCACAAATAAAAAAAATCAGCTTTTCCGATGTGACTTGTAATACCACCACTTCTTAAGAGCACCTAATGCTTTGCACATTAACACTGCAAAGAAATGAAATCGGTTCCCTTTGCAGCCGATTGCAGGTGCAAATTAATATTGTAAAATGAAGATCAATACATGGACAGGGCAAAATCAATAGTGGCTAAATTATTGCTGCATTTTCCTCCTCATTCAAGATGAGTTGTGTTTTCCTCTCAAAGTCAATACTTTGCAGCTTTTCTCATTAATTTCTCAATAAATTTGGCAATGAATTTCAATCACAGAACTCGGCAGGGTGAGCCAAGCATTGTGGAATGCATAGGAAATACAAAGGCATGGAGGGGTTGAACACATCATTCATCAGAAGGCACTCTTGCTTGTTGAAGCAGGACTAATATCCCTGGACTTACTAAGGACAACCTATTTACTGTAAAAAAAAAAAAAAAAAAAAAAAAAAAAGGCATTTAAGTTCTCCCCATTCCACAAAGAAACTAAAAATAGATTTTTCATTAAAAAACCAAAATGACACCTTTGTCTTTATCTGCCCAGTTTCTCGTAATCGCCCAGCTTTCCTTCAGATAGCAGAAAGGGAAACAATGGCACTCACTCACTTGTTTCAATTACAGGCCTAAAATTCACGGGTCAGCTAATAATTATGCTCAATCAGATAACAGTATAGAATTTGTCTTAAAATACTCATATTAACATTGGGAAAACCACCTCTTTTTTATATTTTTTTAATCCTAATTGGAAAGCAAAGCCCACCCCAGGCATTGACACCTGCGATGCTGTTTGTAGGCGCTGATGGAGGGATTGTCCTCCCATTCAGGAGAACCTGGCAAGGAATAACGGCACCGGTATGCAATGCTGCCCGCAGAGAAGGAGACAGCCCTGCCGCCTTGTCGCGAAAGAAAACCCTCGCTGACAATGACTGGATTACATTCAAACATTTCTGTTTACATCTCGCAAAGAATGCGTTTGATTATGGCTTTTATAGTCTTGATGAAACCGGAGCCCCTGCATCCAGCCCTCAACCGAGGAACGCTACGTGCAGCAGCACAGCACGTGCCCCGGAGTCAGGGAAGGGGAGCTCCTGCGGGGAACGCAAAATCACACAGAAGTTAGCAGAGAAATATTAAAAGAGCTTATCGAACGTCAGTGACTCAGGAACGCTCATTGTAGCTTTTACATCTTTGAAGACAAATGTCAGTTTGCTCAGTTCAAGAATAGTCTGTCCCTTTCAGAGCCTTTTGTAGAGCAGGTCAGAACAGCTCCAGCAGAACAGATTTTGTATTAAAAAGTGGACTGGGAGAAGAAATAAGGGAAAACGCTTCCTGGCCAGTTCCAGTCGCCTACCAAACCAACCACTGCCTTCTTCCTCCAGGAAAGAAGGAAGGAACAGAGGGGAGGAAGGAAGAAAGCGAGGATGTGGGGCCAGATAATGACCAAAGAAAGAACGAACATGCATCTTCCACAAATGTGTAGTATATTAAGGTTTGGATACACTATACGTGTAATAATCTGTCCCCTAATCTTCAAGAGCCCAGTTCCAGCACCCCTGTGGGTGTGGAGGCTCAGCAGGGCTGGTGCACCCTCGCTGCAGGAGGGGTGCCAGGAGGCTGCCAAGAAGCGCCTGATGGGGAGCCCCCGATGCAGGGCTCCAGCCTCCCCACCACCCCAGGCTCCTCCGCCCCCCGCCCCCAGCCAGCGCTCAGGGACTACCCGGCCTCTGCCGGCTGTCCCACCGCAGGACTTTGGCTCTTTGGCACACCTTTTGGTGGGTGGCCCTCAGTCACAAGTAAAGCAGTAATATCTTCATGACCCTGGGTTCTGCAAGGACGCCTGCATTTCCGATTTTCCCAAGAACAATTGTGTTTCAAGCTCTTACGTTTGCCAAAGAAGTCATTACCGTCATAATAGCTACAGATTTACTTTAAATGAATGAATGAACGAACAGGAGGGAGAGGGAGAGGGAGAAAGCAAGGGAGAAAAGGAATTTTTAAAAAAGATAAAAAGAGAAAGAAAAAGAAGTTTCTGTGAAGCAAGATGGCAGCCCCAATCAAAAGGCAGTGTGTTGGCTGCGGCAGTTTGAGCAAACTCGGGCGCACACTGCAGCTCTGCAGCATGCCATGAAGGTGAAGGAGGATGAGCATCCATGCTGACCTCCTGAGAGCGCTCCTCTGGGGCAGGGTGAGCCCTGTAGATAGCAGACTTCAAGTTCTGTGCATAAAAACTAAGGTAGGATTACAGAACTGGGATGGTACTGCAGCTTTCCCGGCACAGCGCTGCTCAGCTCCACCTCCCGCTCCAAGCCTGCCCGCACTGCCCACTGCCTCCACCAGCACGGCCGGGCAGCTGAGGCAAGGCAAGGCAAGGCTACAGCCCACTGCAGGGTTGAAGTAGACAGGCATCCAAAGCACAAGGACTGTGCATGCTCGGGAGTCCTCCCCACAAGGCAGCTGTAGGAACTGGCACAGCAACACCCTGGGGAGGCTGCAAGGGGGGAGGTTGGAAGGAGCCGTGTTTTGGGTTCAGTGACCTTTGCATACCAAGCAACCCACCTCGGAGAGGTGCCGAAAATTTCAACGTGAGGCTTGGCACAGTTGTGAGAAGCGCCCAGTTCTGGTGCAAGCTCCACATTCTTGCCCCTACCCGAACGGTGCTTGTCATCTCCCCAGCTCCGTGCTCCCCAAGCCACTAAAAATGAGTAATGACTGGAGCAGCGCAGGCGGTACACAAGGGACAGGACCTCATACACCCTCTGCTTGTATACGCTTCCCCGTAGCATCCCCCTGAGGCCACCGGGTGGGTGCCAGGCTAGATGAACCATGCGTCTGGCTCCCGGAGAGCAACACTATGGATGGATTTATGGGGAGCAGCGAGCCTTACCTGTACGTGGACATCCTAAGGCATCAACCCAACCTACTGTGTTGTACAGACATCACTCTGCTGCTTTTACAGATGTTTAGAGTCAGTGATACTGGATTAGAAAAATGTATTTAAGAGGTGAAGTATGAAGTGGTGAATAGAAACCACTTAAAGCAAACCCACCTGCAGTATACTTGGTGCACAGGTTAACTGAGTTACCCTATCAGACCACATCATTCATTTCAATCTAACTGCGAAGAGTTTGCCATATAAAATATCTGCAAATTTGCCATGATTTAAACATATATCCAATGAGCAGATCATGAGAAATTAAGGATCCCACCAGGAAGAAGCCAGAACTTATCAGTCGTTAGCATGGAGCATTGTAAGGGAGGGGCTTGGCAGTATTTCAGTGAAGAGTGACAGGGGAAGGAAACCTGTATGATATCAAATCATAAATGCTCCAGTCATGCCAAGGTCTAATACATATGTAACTATAATAAAACACGGCATTTTGTGAAAAAAACGTGGTATGACTAAGAGGACAAAACATTCTATTCCAAAAAATAAGGCATATTGCTGATTTGGTAAAGTGTTTCACGACTGTGGTACTACATCAAAAGAGCAAAACATTACATTTCAACTGTTTAATACTCCAAGGTATTTCACTAATTAAGATGTATTTTACTGAAATAAACTGGGCTTGCATCTGGTTTTGTATTTGTGGTATTATTTGGGAGTTTATTCCTCTGCTAGGCCTCATAGCTGAATAAACACCTCCTTCTTACAGACAGATCTGTATGGATCCGTCTCCTTCCTCTTGCTCCCACACACACAGAGTTTAGAGAATTAGGCTGGAATTGTGCTCCTGGAGCCTGCGAGCACAGAAATTCCTCCTGGCTGAACGTACCAGCCCGGTGCCACATAGCTGCACTATAAGGTGCTGCGTCCACCCCTTCCCAAATAGCTGACGGAGCTGATGTGCATCGACTGCCATAGAAACCCGGAGGGGGTATCTGTGCTCTTTATGCAGCAGGGTGCACAACCAAGTGCTACAGTTCTTCTGAAATACAAGGATTTCAGGTACTCTGCTGAAAATGATGCTTGATCACAGTAAATGGAAAATCTGATCATTTGCCTGTCTTCGCTGGCTTAGCTCTTCAAAGATATTTATCTGTCTCAGAACCATATGAAATCTATGATGCTTCGGCAAACATCTGTAAGAGCTGGTATTCTGCACAACTTCTCTCCATTTATATTTGGCAGCGATCACCCAGCATAAGAATATAATACTGCAATATTTTAATGTAATATTTAGACAAATAGGATTTATAATCAGATCCTTAAATCATCTAACATAGCTTTTACAGCGATATTCCTCTGTCCTATAATAATTTTAAACAAAAATATATCTTACTCATAGTTGTGAAATCTCTGTATTACCTGTGGATATTGGAAAAAATACCTCGAATAACTAACTGAATTCAATGAGTCTATAAAAAAGCTTTATTAAATGCTTAAGCACAGTGGATGTTGCAACTTTAAAAATAGAAAGAAAGCCCATGTTATTAGTACTCTATTTGTTCAGAACTGTGTAAAACTATTAGTTTAGGTTTCAATAATATTTTTAAAATATTTATGTAGTACAAAATAAAAATATTTTTGTATAGTAAAATTAATTAGCTTAGAGAAAACTGAAAATGCTGAAGGTTCTTACTCAGGTATCTAACAAGATAAAAAAAAAGTTTTCTGAGGAGCCATAGTGCACATCCATATTTAAGGAGATGTTCTCAAGATTGTGTCAAAAAAAATTCCTTTCTTTCCCCCTTTAATATTTGTATATGTTGAAAATTTTGTGACTAAAAATATAGAACTATCCAGTCCTAGACTGCAACTTTCAAGCTTATAAAAGACTATGATAAAAAAAGACATTCAGAAAGCGTGGCTTGGTAGCGTAGCTATCTCCATCCCTCCACCAGCTTGCTCCCCTTGCACGTCCACAGCCAATGGACGTCCATGACAAGGAGCACGTACCGTTCCAAACTGGCCGCCTGTGCCGGGCACCAGCGTCAACTGACCTTCAGCAAACGTCAGA
>WAAD01028068.1:63904-66404 GCA_013389945.1 Fregata magnificens
GCTAAAATATCTGGAACTTAGTCTAAGGCTTTTAATTCATTCATTTTTTATTTTGCTGAACACTTATCTTAGCTAAATAGTCATACTTGTCAGGATACTCCGCTGAAGCTTTGCAAGGACTGTGTTCATAACAGCATTTTTGAGGCTGTAACCGTGACTGCACGCAGCCCCACCTGCGGTTACCGCCTTTGCAGCAGACTGCAAAACAGCGTCCGCTTTCGAGATATGCTGTTAGCACCAAAAGCACCACGGGCACCACCATCCCATTTGGTAACTCTGGTGGCAACCCAATCAGAAAGATCAAGAAAATATAAATATTCTCTCCCTTGTCAGCCAGAGTGAGGCACCCAGGTGTGAATGCGAGCACTGGTTTTGCTCAGGTTGTGATTTCTTTGGGGATAGGTGGAAGATGGGAATCTCAGGTGCTACCTTCACTTAAAAGTTCATTTCAGCGACAGATCTTAGGCAGGCAGAAAAACATATCCACGATGCGTTAACTGTTTAAAAAGTCCTAGCTTAAAACTACCCAGGAACACACTTTTCCCATTAGATCTAAATTAATAGATAGAAACAGTTGCAGTCTAGTGGGAAAATATTCATCAAAATGCACATCATCTGCACATCATCTGCAATCTGCATTATCTCCCCAACAAGCAGCAAGAACTCTCCCCGAATCCCTGCAGTCTGTCAAGTAAACAGTTAAAGGCTCTTTGTTTTCAAAAGGGAGATCGATTCATCAGATCAAATTTATTACCTAGCATCCTCATCCAAAAGTACAGTAAATTAAATTGCTATTTCTCCCTTTTCCCTCCCAGCACCTCAGTTAAATTCATTGTTAAATGCCAGAAAAACTGTCGTACACATTTTAGATAAAAAGCCAGCAACAATTCATCCCAAAGTAAGAATTTTCATATTAAAACCACTGGAAACCACAAAGTTCCGACTTTTTCTTGTGCTCTTGTAAATTAAAATCAAATGTATTTAAAAGAATTGGCACAAATAAATCATTCCCAGGCCTGTGAGTTTGTATCCCAAGTTTCAGGTCTGAAAGAATTTTTAGAGCCAGATTGTGAGTAAGGTTGGATAAAGTTATTTGGATCCAACAACAGCAACTTGAACCGGTGCCTGAAACTTCGACTGAACCTTTAGGAGAGTTCAAGAAGTTTGGATAGATAGTCTGAAAAATATTTTTCATCACTGAATACTTCTTAACTCCTTTTTCTGGCTGGAGCAGAGTAGGAAATACCGTTGTTAATCTATTTCTGGCCAAAACGAAAACAGGAAGGAACAGGCATCTTGTGAGAGAGCTTGATCTCAGGAGACATCCAGACATTTTTAAGACCCAAGAGGCTTGGATAGGCACCAGAGCTTCTGGGTGCCCATACGAACAGGTATTTTGAGGTCCAGCTACCACAAGTTACATTTCCTGCAAGACACATCCTATTTTTTAACAGCATTGTAATGTTCACGCTTTGCATTGCCTGTATATCATTAAGCGATGGGAATTACTGTCCTGAAAGGAGTAAGGAAACCGTACACTTACCAGTGTAGACGAATCGGCCAGGAGCACCTTTGCAGAACTGTTTGGATTTGTAGGAGAGAGTTACTTCAACAACTCCTGGAATGTGCCGTGGTGGTGTTTGAACTCTGATGGCGTGGGGTGTTATCAGCTATAAAAATCGTATAGAAAACATACCTTAAATCAAGATGGCACTGATAAGACTGATGCCAGCCAGTTTACATAATTACGAAAATGACTCTCAATCGTACTCGTCGTCTCAAAATCCTCCCTTCTCGCTGTCACGTTCGGAGATATGGGTTCTACAAGTTTTTTTAAGAAAAAGCTCTGTAAATGATCCTTGGTTTTCGTTGGCAGGAAAGGCCACAGGGCATCATTCATATGAAAATTGCCTCCATATGTCTCCTTAAGGCTACTTCTAGTAATTTTAACACTAATTGTCCAATTGTACTGGGAGACCTCCTACAGCAAGTCTTCCACTAGAGGGCCATGATGTGCCTCCGGTATATTTCTCTCCGTGTAGTCGATTGTCACATGTGAATTCATGGTTAAAAAGGCACCGTGAAACAAAATCTCATGATACCTCATGTCAATAGCCTATTGACAGCTTGTTAAAATCATTCATGGAAAAATGTTACAGTTCAAAGCCCACCAATTTAGATAGCTTACCTCACTCCAGACCAACATAGTTCCAAATACGACTTGTAAGCCATCAAAGAAGTTGTCTCCGATTATGATGACAGTAGCCCCACCAGTAGTCCAGCCTTCACTAGGACTGATGGCCTTTATGCACGGAGTAGCTGCTTGTACAAGACAGAAAATCAAGACCTTAATACCCCTACTTTCCTGACATGAGATCTCTTCACCAATGACAAACCATGCAAAGCACAACAGGAGGAAAGTGCATGATTTCTTGAGGAGGCATACAAAGGGCAATCATATATCAGCATGTTGATGTATTTAAAGCAAACTATTAAATGT
>WAAD01028068.1:71404-78904 GCA_013389945.1 Fregata magnificens
TCTATTCTATTCTATTCTTCTACTCTATTCTATTCTAATTTTATTAAAAAACAGGTTACCTGAGAGCTGGTTTGTATCTTTACATTGGTGTATTTTACCGTGCGAACAAAGTGATATTTAAATCTAAATGGTTATTTGGGGCCTTGTGGGAGAATAAATACACGTGTGCGCGTGTACGAGCACAGCTGCAATTGCGTGTGAGTGATTTGGGGGCTGATGGGCTCCAGAAAGATAGTATTTCACAATTCTGGATTTTCAGAGACACTTTCCATTCTCTTCTTCATCTCAGACTATCTTCTTTTAGCAGTTCAGGCAAGAAGTCAATCACATTGAGTCAGTCTGAAGAAAAACATTTTATGCTGTTTTTCTCATACAAACCCCCTCCTGCCGTAATCTGCAGTAAGGCCCAGCCACAGGAAATTGACCTCACAGTAAATTCTTTACAGATTCGGTCATGTTTTTACCATCCACTTAAACTTGCATACATAACCTGAGACTGTACCTCTGGATCAAGGAATATGACAAGCCAAAATAAAATCAAGTCAAATTAAATAGCAAGAAAAAGCTGCAAGCAAAACAAGACTGAAAAAAAAAAAAAATAGAAAAAGATGAAAAATTGGTTGTGACTGCAAAACTGTAAGCATTAAATAAAGAAAGAAGTCAGAAGCAAATTCAGGAGTGACCGTATTCTGGTTGACAAGGGCTGAGAAATACTAATGGACTTTTTTAATAGGTGGCTTGATGGATGAGAGAAGAAATTATGTAAAAGTAAATGTAGTAGTGTATCAACATAAAGTATGGTGCAAAAAAAAAAAAAAAAAAAAAAAAAAAAAGCATTGCAAATAAAAAAAGACATGTAAATGTGTGCCTACCATTTTCCAGATAAGAAGGGGCCGTACCTTCTGAGGGGTCAAGGCGGCGAGCCCGCCTCCCGTGTTTGGAATTGTTGTGTACAAACATGTTGTCTGAGACAGCCAGCACGTGGCCATCCACATTGACTGTTGTTGATACAACAACCTGAAAAAGAAAACAAAAACCAGAATTTAAAAAATCCTGCATATTTTCACAAACATAGACACAGAATCAGATCTTCTTTTAAGACAAAACAACATCACAGCCTGTTACTTTTCGCTTTAAACGAAGTGAATGACAACTATGAATACATCTTTGTTTATGTGGCTAACACTGGTGATTTTTAACTCACAATTGTTTCTCTTCAGAACCTGCTACACTAATTAGAGTTTAATCTCCTATTATGCTAACAAATGAATTCAATTCAGGGAAATATTCTTCTAGCCATTAGTTTCAGAAACACCCCTCTAGCCACTCATTTTAAAAGCTGCTGTTTTGATTGATCTGTTGATATATTGATTAGATAGTTTATCTAATTAAAATTTGTTCACTTGAGACTGTCTTCAAATGAAGGGTTGTGAGGATTCCAAATAAAAAAAGCTTAATAAATCAAGAACCATCGTAACTCCCCATTTTTTCTTCAGTAAATGATCTCCAGGTCAGTTTTACAATTACATTTAATGTCTGATAATGAACTTTTTTGCATCTGAAAAGACCGAGTTGAATATGAATAGTGAAAGTGTTTTCAATCCATGAAAAGTATCCCTTCTCAAGTTCATTTGGATGGTGATTGACCCTGGTATGTCAATGGAATTTCCTCCTTTATTTTTGAGTGAAAGGCTCCTATTCTTGTGTCCAGGTTCAGAGTCCGGCCATAGAAGAGATGATGGATAGGGCCTTCTTTGGCTTCCAGCTGCTTCTCAGTAGAAAATGGAAAAGGAACATATGCAAAACGCACAACCTTCCCGATAAAAACACCTACACAATGGGGTTGTGAAACTCCTTCCGGAAACGATATTGCACGAACACAAGCCAAAGAGGAAACCGTGAGATGCGCCTGCGTTTGTGTGGAACACGGCTTCATAGGTCGATCGCTATTATCCCAGAGAGACATTTACATCTTATTTGAATACTCCAGCATGGGCCCTGTGGTGTGGGTTCCAGATTTTCTAGATGAAGTAATGACTGCAGCATTTTCTTTGGGTTTAACGTTAGTAGAGTCCTTAAAGCCAATGGCTAAGTTAGGCCGTATCAACCCTACTGGCGACGGCGGCAAAAGCTAGTACAAATTTTAGCCTTCGCCTTCTGTTTATTTGACTTTTGGATATAAAAAAAATGATTGCCAGGGTTCTCACACCAGCTCCTGATCCAAACACTGAATCAACAAAAATGGAAGGGGCAAAACTAGCCTCCTTTTGCACAGAGCTGGTCCAAGGCATCAGAAGAAAATTCTTGTCTGCTTCTACGTTTTGGATCACCTCCGATCCGGCTTCTTATTCACAGCCCATAATTAGGTTTCAGCTATCACAGCACCTTTTCTGTGCATCCTGCCTCCTTTGAGACAGCCATCTGCGGTACCCTTTAGAACAGCCCCAGGGCAGTTCTCTGCCAGGCTGCTCTGCTTCCCTACCTTTCTCCTCCCAGAAGTGGACACGTTCACTTTTGTCAACATCCACTTTGGAGAGTGCTGAGGTTGCTCACTCACCTCGGCCGCAGAGCTGCTGCCAGGCCACTGGGCTATCTGCTTTCACTTTTAATGAGACTCGCAGACTTTAAGAAATATTGCAAAACATACAAGTGTGATTTTTCAGCAAAGATTTCTGGAGTTGGTTCCTAGAACATGGTATATTAAAAAGACAGAGAAAGGTGTATATAAAAATGACAACTATTTTTGTTCTGTCATGTATATATAGGTCAGCCACCAAGGGAAAATACTGTAGTTCAGCAAAAGAAAGTAGACATGCTATGCTTTGTTATATCGGCTTATTCCTGCAGTGCACCTGAAGAAAGGTACTGAGACAGTGAAACCAGTTAAAAATATTGTTCAAGATCTGACATACTGTTAAATCCAGTTAAACCTTCTAAGAGGCAGGGAGATTAGCTAAAGAGACCCAGGAAAGTCTTTCTAGTGCCTACTGGCTCCATTGTCGACCACAAGATCACTCATGACTGATGCTTCATTTAGTCATCGGTGAGACAAAGAGGACATTTCCACTCATTCCAGGTTTGACCTTCTGTTCTGTTCAGATGGATCAATATCACCAATGCCACGTGAAGCTGAGATGCATGAAAAATGGAAGCTTGGCTCAATTGTTTTGAAGAAATATTTTTTCCAGCTACAGATCTTTTCTGTTGGCTGGCTCAAGGGTTCTGGCTTCACCGGTTGGTTGGCTGTGCATGAAAACAGATGTCACATGTTTTTCTATCAAGTTTAACCACAAGTTATTCTTCTCAAAAATAAGAAAGTGTTGAACATCTCAATGCTAGTTTATTATTAGTCTCAAATATGAATCATTGTGAAATATTTTGAAATAAAAAGCATATATTTCCTAACGAGCATTTCAAATGACCCCGAATACAGAGGAAATCATTTGTCCATCACGTCAGCTGTCTCTCTGTAGTGTTATGATTCACCACAGGATATTTCAAAAGCTGTAAGGAGAAAGTGAAGTATTAAACATTTTCTAACACAATTGGAATAGGAATATGTGGTTGGACCACCACTGCTGGATTTACAAGTTGTGAATGTGAAAAACCCCTGTGTGAGATCCAAACTTCACTGCGCTCCACAGTCATGCCTGTTAGTGAGATTATGCCGCTCGGTCTACGTATGTAAAACCTCTGCAGGTCTGAGCACACGCCACACTACAACGCAAGGTGTTAGTACGAAGGAAAACTGTGGGAACACTTTCTGAGGAGAGACCCACTTGCTTCAGCATTGATCCGTTACAGTCCACTGCAGAACTCGGTGAATGCCAAGAACCAACATTTAAATTAGTGGGGAAAATGCAAGATACGGACCGCGGGGGTTTTTTAAAGGCACGCAGCATTGGAACGACACTAAGTGGAAGCGCTGATACTGGTTTTTCATAAAAAAGTTCAAGATGAAGATGCGAGTAAGTCTTTTATATATCGTTTATTCTTTAGGAGGGATGTGTACCTGGAATCTTCGCATGTCTCGTGGGTTGCCTGCATTCTTCAAACAGTTCTGATTGCACTTGAGGAAAAACTTTAGAAAGAATCTATAAAAATACAAAATTGAAATCTATTAGATTCATCAAAATATAAATCCAATTTTTAAAAAGTTTGATAAAATTTAATCATAAATAGTTATACCCAAAATAATATTGGTAGTGAAATATTACTTTCTTATTAGTTAATGAACTTATTTTAAAGCATAAGATCTCTGTCGTAAACAGAATATTATTGCCAGGGAAAGGCAAATTTATATTTTTAATTTTTCAACAACTACAAGTGTATTGACTCCAGGCCATATCCTTAGCTCGGTGTGGGAAAGTTGATTTCAATGACTCATTGACTTCAAAGTCAATGACTTACACCAGATGAGAATTTGTCTCTATTTTTTTAATACATTTTATTTTTTCACAACTTATATTAGCAGTAATGACCTCTATGTCGAAAAATTCCAAGGTAATGAATGATCAATCTTCTGAAAAACACTTGGCTTTGCCTCCGGTTTGGAAACTCTCGCTATTCAAAGGGACTCGATCCAACTCCTGCTGACTCCAGGGAGATCCAGGCGGGATCTGCCCACCGGCAAGGCCCCGGTTCCCTCATTGTTTTTGAAAGGAAAGGAACATGGCAAATTAGGCCCTGTCTTACGACCTCTTCAACCTTTGCCAGCCTTTAACTGTGAGGTGTCACTCTACCCAGGGATGGAAATCCAGCTTATTTTTGCTGAGCGGCAACCAGCAATTATTTAGGACTAACCCTTATCGTCTAGGCATCTCCCTATAAACCGTTTTTGTAGCAACGCTGCCTCCCGGGAATGCAGCAAGCACTTATAGGAAGGGCAAAAGCTTGGAAAGGTGCAAACTCTTTTATGCTGCCCTCCTGTACTGGAGGGACGAGCTGATATGGGATGTCTCCACCCTCCAGGCTATGCAAGATGGGGGGACCTTGGCTGTCCTGCCCTCGTGCAGGAGGATGTTCACAGCCTAACGCCTCCTCTTTTCTTTATGTAGTTATGATGTCATATTTCATAATTTAAAAAAAAGTTCTATAGGTCTGGGTTTTGGCTAACAATTGACAGCTAATGACAAGCAAGGCTCAGGACTTTCTCCTTATGCAGAATTTCTCAGATGCGCCAGCCCAGCAGCTTGTGCTGCCCAACGTTATAGACGTCGAATAGCGAGGTTAGGCAGAGCTTTTACATTTAGAATATGAACAACTATCATTTATTCATGTCAGTCCTTACGAGTGACTGTGACTGTTCTCGCTGTATACACCTCACAGAAGTTTCCGTGTGCCAACAGCATTCCTGGCAGGAGGCAACCCAGGCGCCTCTTCCCTTCTTCAGGATGCAACACGGCCCAACCGTGGCGCATAGAAGTACGACTGCGGCTGCACTGCGTTGCGCTCGGACCTACGGAGCTTCAGGGGTTGGACAGGAGCATTACAGAGGAGTGTCCCCGTATCACAAACTGGTGCTTTTAATCACAGCTCTTCCTTTTCGTTAAACCTTGAGCAGGACCCTAATATTAATACGGGATGCTAATGCTGAAGGAGCAATCTCTCCTATTACAGAGGCAAGGAGGGAAACGACTAGGTTTACTGATCTGTGCATAAATAAATTGATACTGTCAGTTCAGCTGAATGCACGTTTCTCTAAAAGCTCTTATCCCAAAATTTGTAAAGGGGGTTTAGCTGTTGAGCTGAAAGGGAGCTGGATTTGCACAGTGGTTGATGTGATCTCCTAGCTCGGATGCTCACTTGAACTCAGGTTTTCTGGACGCTGTTGCAGGGACACTATCAGCGACTCCACAAAACCGCATCTTTGTTAGCCACATCCTCACCCTAATTTTATCTCCCTTGGTTTTGGGGGTTTTTTTAAGATACTTATGATCTCCATATCAACTGAGTATAGCCTAAACATAATGGCATTTCTGTCGTACCTCTATTCTTTCTTGCATACCTTCCACCGCATGGACTGCAATGGTGCGCAAGGACCAGCTGATGCCCACGTCAGTACGGGACCACCAGGCGCTGGAGTGTCAGGAGCTGGGGAGAGCCTCCAGCTTTACAGCTCCTTAGTGCCACAGTCAGGCTGAAGAGGAGTATCTATTTTTTTTCTGATCTCAAATGGGTGTTGTGAGGCTTATTGAGATAATGTTTGTAAATTGCTCTGAAATTCTCCAGTGAATTGTGCACTAGGAATGCTAAGTATTGCTCCTCGTGGGTTGTTTTTAACGTGAAGCATTCGCGATGAATTGTTTCTATACAGAGAGCTCACATCCTGTCAAAAAAAAGGGCCATTAAGCACCCTTTCATTAAATGTCAACTGGAACTGGTGTTTGTTCAACTGTTTGGTGAAAAGGACCCACGTTTGGTGGAATTAGACGTCTTCAAGTTTACCAGGATGACCCTGAGCACTGGGCTAAATATTGAAGCCACAAGGCTGGGGTGAACACAAGCAGCACTCGTATTTCAGCTCTGCTGCATTCCTTGACACTGAGATTTTTTTTTTTCTTTTTAATCTGTGTTTTCAGAGCACAGGTGGCATCAAGACGGGATTTTCAGAGGAAGACAACACAAGTTAAAAACCATGTTCCCAGGCAGGGCGTTTCTCAAAGCTTGCCAGGAGAAAACGACTGACTTGATCATTCCCCTCAGCTGACCAACAAGGACCACGGGCACAACGAACCCATCCCTACCGCAGAGAGAACAGGACCAGACGCTTTCTCTGCGATCCCTACGCTCCTGAGACAAGATCACTGCGACACAGTAAGAAGCGAGGAGCCGGATCAGAGCTTGGTTTGGTCGTGTCTCAAGCTTTGTTGCTACCAACAGAATGAGGATGCAAGCCTTTCTAGACTTGCCTCCCCCTGCTATATTTTGCATTATATGCACAAATGTAGTCTTTTTAATAAATACAGTCTTGCAGAATAGCCTTCCTAAACATTCTAAGCTGTTCCTAAAATACTGATATGGAGAAAAATGCAGTCCTTGCGATGTTCCTTTGCTCTGATTTTTTCACACTGCTAGAAAGGGGACTGCTACCATCTTAATTAAAATGTATTACCTACCACAAGACTTCACTATTTTAAGATAAAATTTACATCTTTTATTAACTCACCTCACCTATACACTTAGCTCACGATGCCTCTCAACGCCCATCTGCCATCCCTGTACAGTAAGTCACTTGATATTCCACCCACCAATTTTTCCTAACAACCACTGTGCAATTAAACTCAACACGTTCTGTTGCGAGGTAAATTAGGCACACCTGCGGCCAGACTTCATTTGAACTGCATCAGAAAAGGACCTAACAAGGTGAGAGCGTACCACAAAGTTATAGGCCTGTCAAGCAATTAGGTTTTCACTTCTGGGACATCCGCACAGTGCAATTATGCTACACATTACAACCTGGCTAATCTTCTGAACAAATGTCATGTCTCGGAGAAGCTA
>WAAD01028068.1:88394-90894 GCA_013389945.1 Fregata magnificens
TCCCCCCGCCGCGTCCCCGGGGCCGCCCGGACCCCCCGGCCCGAGGGTTACAGTGCAACCCGATGCGGAGAACAAATTCCCCCTTTCGTCACGAAACTGGCGACAACAAGTGCAATTTTGGCAAATCTCTCACTGTTCGGGTGCTTCGGTCACTTTAAAGCCCCCACCGTTTAATTCTGCCTTTCCTCCAAAAAAAAAACCCTGCTCAATTAACTTTTAACCCGGAAAGATACACGCTCGTGTTCTCGTTCAGTTTCCGCGCAACTCGCCCGCATCTCAAAGTTGCCTAAAAGTCGCCAGAGTTAATTCGTTTAAGTAAAGGTAACTGAGATGAAGCACGTGCGTGGCCCTAGAGTTCTGAGGCACTATTTTACAATTATTCTCAAGTTTTGATTTCTGAAAAGCGATTTTTAGGAAAGAAAAAAAAAATAATCGCCATATTCGGTATCCGTATAGAATTTAACCACGCTGCGTCTCAGGTCATGGGGAGAACTTTATCACACCGCTCTCGAATCAGAAAGAAAAATGAGCAAAATCCACTAAGGTGCATGTTTTGTTACGAAGAGTCTTGACTTTCCCAAGAGTAAAAAGCCCCATTAATTGCTCATGTAACAGAGAAAACAGCATAGGTCGCACTTTAATACACAAGCATTTATCCTGACACTCCGAGACACAGCTGCAGGTCAGGAATCCAACCAATCCTAGGAGATCACTGAGAACTAAGATAATGAAAATTTTTTCATGTATAAAATCCTTAATCAAAATGCTAGTGGTGTCGTCTTGTAGTGCAGACACTGCAACTTAAAATTAATATACAACAGAACCTTTAGCAAAATGAACATCCCCCTGCTTGTACAGTGCACGCGTTTTTGAACCAAAGCAGAGAATGACAGCCGCGGCTGGCACACCACTGGCACAACACTTGCCCCTGAAATTTAGCCCCACCGTTGCAGTAGCACGCTAAAATCGAGGCTATCACAACAGAAGTTGCCAAACTCTCAGCTTTGCTTTTATCTCCAAAGTGTATCCAAAATCCGAGGACAAAGGAGTAACAGAAGATGTAAGCGATTCCGTGCAGCGAAAGCATTTGAATAATATACTGTAATCCTCTGAAATATTCCCAAATTAAAAGAGCTTTAAAATATCCTGAACTGCCTGGTTTGCCTCCCTGTCTGGGTATACATAAATACAGCTATTTTTATTATTCAGAGGGAATATTTACTATTTGATAGGATACGGGGTTTTTTTCTTTACCTTTGGGACATTCCACAGATGCTAACCAACTTCCCCTAACAATATTTAAATTGCCTTACAAAGCTTCTCTAAATATTTGCTATGTATTTAGCATGCCTAAGATTTGCCGGTTATCCCAAAGTCTTTTTGCTGTAAATTGCAATTTTACAACTTCATGCTTGTGATATATTTTGACAAAGCTCTGCTGACACTCTCTATTGGCCTCCAAAGACAAAATAGCTGATACTCCATGAGCCACCAGAGAACTCTCAATTTGTTGTGAGACGGGCTGCTACTTTGCCATCCTCAATCTGCATGGAGAAAGATTAAACATTCAATTTGTTACTTGATAGGCCACAAGGTTCACCACTTACCATACAAATGGAAAACATTACTGTCATTCCTCAACTTGCTTGCCTGAGTATTTTATTATTTGTAATATTTACTTCAGGGAAATTATGATTCATGTCATATTTATCTTCATGAAAAATGAGCATCTAAATGGAAATCACCTTTTGAATGTACCAGGATATAGTGTAATACTAATATGCTTCATGAACTATAAAATTTAGTCACAGTGTATGGATATATTATAGCATGACTTTAATACTCTCACATCAAGCAAATTTTCTCTGTGTTAAGCTGATACTCTGAGACCTGATTTCAGTTTGATAATCATTACACTTACATGATGGTACAAGTCACTGCTTGTAGATTTATGTCCCCCCTCAGCTCTTTTGCATTAATCTGCCTCTGAATAAGCTATTTGCACTTCCTCCGTGCATGCAGGAAATTGAAATAAGGTGCAAATTTGTAGGCCTTAAATCTGAACAAGTACAGACAGATATTTTTCACCTGATACCATTCATTTGTTTCAAGTAAATACAAAAGACATTTTTTATTCTTTGTCTTTGTCCTAAGGCAGTTCTTCACTAAAACTACTATTATGTTATTTCCTCCATATTTATATCAGCTTTCTCAAATGGCTTGACTAAACGAACTCTCTGGTAATTAGCTTTTTATTCAGGCACAGCCCATTTATACAGATATGGTATTTACAGCAGCATTACAGTTAACCAGAGCACCTCTACCCCTCCGCAGATATATATCTTCCTCCTTTGTTTTCCGAGCCGTCGGACGGCACGGAGCGTATTTTTCAACGCGGAAAAAAATTAAAACCGCTTTAAGAAGCTTTCCCTGTAATTGTAAACGCCGAGACTTCGGCAGCACCGTAACGCGGGGCTCTAGAGGGATATCCCGCCCCCTT
>WAAD01028068.1:100894-105894 GCA_013389945.1 Fregata magnificens
TTCCCATTCATTTCGGTGAAAACAAAGCTCCGTTTACAGATAATGTGGAACCTGTGTTCTAATAAGAGATACATCTTTAATTATTCATTATTACACTTACTGGTATCTTACATTGCGCTTAACGGCAAGGAAGATATCTGTTCTGCGCTGGAGCCTCAGCAACAGCCGTGTGTACAAGCGGAGCGGTGCCAAACACCGGCAATTTCTTGGCAGCCCCGGTGCACGGTGCCATTTTGGCAGAACTTTTTGGCATCGTCCTGTTGCTTTGCCACCTCTACCATTACCACTGAGCATCAGTAACCTGCCTGTGTGTCCTACAGAAAAAGAAAGGCTGTTCTCAAAAGACCTGAGTTTCTCTTCATGGTGCATATGGTGTTTTCTTGGTTTTGATGATACGGTCTAATGTGAGGCCCGGGGGCTTGTGCCAGGGCAAATTGAAGAGCAGACGGAGTGTGCTCTGCAAAAGGGGGCTTGGCCGGTGTCACTTGCCCTGATAAATACAGGTTGGTTTTGTTCTGCTATCTGGTTGTTACAGTATGGACTAAAAATTAGGTAAGAGCAAAGATCTCTCAACGGTGCATATCTTAAATCAATTTTTAATTACTATTTATCAAAACGCATATAAAACGCCTCATGATAGCGATACATGAGGTTTGTAAGTAAGCGCTTCAAGATTGTTCTATTTGTAAAAGGCACCAGGTACTAAGCAGCCCATTTTGAGACAGTGTTCGTAGACCAGGTTCTTTCAGCGGCGGTCTACAGGCAAGAAGCACAGAATCAGGCCCCAGGAACAAGGCCCCATAATTCACTCCATTGCAACAAGCCCAGCAGTTTGTTCTCCCCCACGAAAGTCAGTCAAGGGAAACCTTTATCTGGAATCTCTTAGTCAGCATTGGGCCATAGACCCCTTGAGATCCACAGGAGTGCAGCGGCCACCGGCTTCAGACGTTGCGTTCACAACGTTCACCTTGACGCCTGGCCGGGGCTGTTCTCAGCTTGAAGCTGCCGTCTCCTTTTCAAGTAACTTCTCCAGGATGCAAGAGTGAATGAGATGCAACCTCACACCCGCACAGAGGAGTGTCCTCCCCATCTGTAGGATCTCCACCCTGAACCGCAGGTGGAGAGGTTGCCGACGGGCGCCTTGTGGAGAAGACAACTGCGGTGGAAGTAGCTGAGCTCCACGTCCATGGGGAAAACGAAAGAGCTGCATACGTGTCTAGGGGGAACATCTGGGCTATTGTTGGCAACTTACATACATTTACTTAATTGCAGTCTTGAATGAAATTGTCCGTCATAAAAGATGCCTCAAGAATTTTGATTTTAGCTGTCTATATGCACGAGTTGCAACGTACGCTCATATCATCTGTCTTAATTTTATTTCACTATCACTAACTGTAGACACTACTTCAGAAATATTTTGAATTTAGTTTTAATTGTACAGCTTTCAACTCGTGCAACATTTCTCTTTGAGTTGAAAGCATCACGGTGATTTATCCTCATTATTGTGTAAATAGGTTTCGGCAGTTCTCAGTAAATAAAACAAAGAGTGACAGGAGGAGAAGGGGGAATTTGCTTTCCTACCAATTAGAGTAGCCTTAGGCAGTACTTTTAAGAGGAGATAAATCCTGCAAATCACTAAAATGATCCTGTCACATGCACCAAATATTAAAATCACACAGCGGCGCACTTCATACAGTTTGCTTTGGTTTAATGAGTTGGGGTGGGCTTCGTCATGAGGTTTGCATCTCGCAGTTGGGGACTGTTGATTGACAGTGAAGATCATGCCCAACTGCAGCTTCCTAACCAGTAGGGCCAGATGGAAAATCACAATTCATGTTTAATATGCAGTTTTTCAGCTAACGAAATATTCCCAAATTGTCTCCTCACCTCCTACCTGAAAATTTTTTCCCATAATAAATGCAAAATATGCTTCATATTAGCCAAGAGTGGTTTTTCCCCCTTCCAGCAAGTTATTAAAAAAATTCTGTATAAATGATCCCTATTAAGTGAACAACCTGTTAACTTCTTCAATTATGTAAGTTATCAAAGATTAAAAGATAAGTTTACCCAACATCTGTTGTCACACTTAGACACTTTTAAAAATAAGTGGTGTATCAGGGTAAAGGTAGGATCAGGGAAGAAGAAGATAGTTTAAAAGCACTAAGCAACTAAACAAATGCTTTTTGCTACTAAACGTTCTGCCCAACCCAGGCTCCTGTGCCATGGTGGTGAGGATGCCGGGGCTCCTTTTGGATTTGCCATTATGGCAGAGAACGTGACCTGGTAAGGTCTGCAAGGGCATTTTTAGCCACCGGAACAAAACATGCCGATATAGCGTAATATATGTAGTAAAGAGATGGCTGATATCAAGCTTTTAATGACAAACAAGACATAGCAGACATAGTGCGTGATGCCATGTGAGCTCTTGTAACTCGCAGCTTCACTGTTATAGCTCAGTGTCCTATTTTCAATTATTATCTCCCCCTGCACTGTTCTCCTGCAGTCAAGTTTTACACTCTGACATTTATACTTAGTATATTGAGCAATGATTGTTACCTTGTTCCAGCATTTTTTGTGCAATGCTTTATGAGAGTGGAACTAAATGTATGACAGGAACCCCAGTAACCTGAGACCCTGGGTCAGTAATGTATTAAAACAAAACAAGACACACATGGCTTCGGCACAGCAAGAAATCATGCAGGAATGGGGACTCAGACAGGCTGAGATAAAGAAGGCCTACCTAACAGCTGCAATTATAGCCTTCGTTATATGAGTCAATCCATTACTGCATATAGGCTTGACAAATTACCATAAATGCCAAGCCAGAACAACAGCGAAGTAATTTAGCTTCATACTGGACACTTTGAAAGTTGGTACATCTAAATATCTCAGTGAGGACTAATTAATTAATCAGTCCTGTTGTTGGTATAATGATTATGATCTTTTTTTAATTTAAAAACTCCCTCCAACTAAACAACTGGCAAATTATGATTATAGTGGTTAGAGGATAAAATCATTGATTTGCAGTCTCATTCGAAATGGAATAGCACATCAATTTGTAAATGTCCCAGAATAAATACAAGTTTTTCATTACTACTTTCAATAACGTATATCTGCAAATTAAAGACTTTACATTAAAGAAATGCTCACTGTCAACTACCCACAAGTTAACAAATGCTTGCACAATCTTCACATAGTATTGATTTATAAGTATTAAATTATATGATTATATTTTATCACTTTCCCATATGTAGAATAGCTGTCCTACTCAGTGTACAGGATGGAGAACGATGATTAACATTACCTCACACGGTTTTTATATTCCCTGAAAAATATGTAGCGCCATGACTTCCACAGGGCACATCTTCCTAACCTTGTAATTTATTAAGTCAATGTCTTATCAACCTCCTTATAGACGTTTTCCCCATCACATTTAAGCATTTCAAAATTAACAGCACTGCCCTTCTAGGAGGTGAAATTACCGCTGTATTACTGGTTCTTTCAGGGTGAAGTACAAAGAGACTGAAACCAGCTCTGCTGGGCTGGGTGCCATTCTGACCACCCGGGTGTGATCTAACACGGTGGAGCCAACTGACCACCACCCCAGCATGGAGACCTCTGGGCTGGCTCCACCTGGACCAGCACAAGCTGCAGGAGGTCTGCGTTCTGCCATCGACAGCTTGGCTTACCAGTACGGGATCTACTACACGCCAATTGACTATCCCTAAAGTCTTATTTACAAAGTCTTCACTTTGTATTTTCCAAGGTTTTCCTCTGTCCCACCTCCCAGTTACCCTGCACGATCAAAACTGTTTCACAGCATGGCCCACACACCAGGTCCTGCTGATAGCAGACGCAGGGTGAGCACTCAGCACACCTACAACCAAAGCTCCGAGTGGCCGTTAAACAGTGACTAGACCGAGAAGGATGCTGCAACTCTGAAAAACTGGTTATGACTTGTCCAAGACGACACAGAAAGTCTGTGACAGAAATAGACATAGGAATTGCATTGGAGACTTAATTCATCGGGTCAGCAGGACCCAACTGGAGGACTGATACCTTCCTTCCTCTGCCTCAGACACTAAATATTACCTGACTTCAGTGGCAAATGAACAGAACGTACAGATAAGTCTCCCTCGCTACACAATCCTGATTCACACCTTGGAAAACATGCATGGTGGGCACCAACAGTAGAAAGGGTCATGAACGCAAGAAGTCATCATGCAGCTAAAGACCTTATCAGATCTTGTGCTCATAAAGGGGATAAAATTCAGGTGACCATAGACAACTTTAATGCTGCCAAAAATGAAACGGTCAGTGTTTGACCTTCCACCTCAGCGTTCTTTAACATATTTCTCTGCGTAATTTCCTACTCTCACAATTGGAAGATAGAAATGTTGTTACCTAGAAGCATCCAGCCTTCTCTATGGAGCACCAGAAGAAACAGAGCTTCAAAAGATCTCTACCCCGGCTGGTAAATTAACACTATCAGACTGCTAGCCCGCTGTTGGGTTGTGTGCTTGCCTGGGTGCTTGCTCTGAGCAAGCTAACTTTGGCGCTGCCGGCCTGTGGTAGCTCAGCACTTCTCACATGACAACTTAGTCTAATTGAGTGGGACAAATTATCTTACAATGGACTCTGTGCAACAGCAGCAAGACTAAATCTATACTCCAGCTAACTCCGAACACATAATTTAGCCATAAGAGACTAGCAGCGTCAGTGGTTTCCACAACTATCTGCTAAAAGCAAAAGAAAATTAAATCTCAAGAAATTCTGATTTCAGTTCCAGAAAGCAGCATAATATGTCCATAATACATGAGCTCAGAGTTAGAAAAACATTTTTCTTCTTGCACAGCCTATTGTATTTCTTTCTCTTATTGCCTCTGACTCCTTGCACCATGATCCTGTGCTCCACACTGCTGGTGGTGGGAAAGCAGGGGAGAAGGCATATTGCCTGGCTCTCAGCAGGAAAGCTCTGAAGAGAAGGTAGCCCCCTGCCC
>WAAD01028068.1:115894-123394 GCA_013389945.1 Fregata magnificens
GAACGCCGCAAAGAATGAAGAGTGCGACCAAATGGCAGCCCTGGTCCCAGCCGCAACAGAAACCTGTCACCCCCTCATCTGAGACCCTGCCGTTAGAACTGAAATATTTGTGGGAATAGCTGAACTATAACAACATGCTTCAGATGTGAAAAAAAATTCAGCTCCTGTCTTCTGCCTGAAAATTGGCATGAGCATTTCCTGGTGGGCCAGGGCAGATACGCTGGTGCCACTGTGAATAAAAAATGACGCTGTGGGGAATTTCTCATTACGTCAGATACGCTTGCACTCTATTCGGCAGACCTCGGGCTTCTTCTCTTGTTCAGTCCCTAAAGTGGCACTGGGCCAGCCTTACGCTGATCTATCTCTGCAGATGTAAGATAATCTTTAAAAAAAAAAAAGCCCAAACCCCGAGTACTCTACCACTGCAATTTTTTTTTTTTTTTTTTAATTTTAAAATGAGAACACAAACCAGTACCTACGCACTGTATGGTTCAAAAAATTCCCAAAGCTATTGGATTTGTTAATTTTTATTTTCATTGTCATATAGTTCATCTGATCTTATTCAGTTATACAGTTCTGTTGAATGAGAGGGCTGATAAACTGCTGGCGTTTTGCACACGCCTCTCTTTCCAGGAACACTCTCTTGAATGTTTCTGATAACTTCAAGTTAGGGTAAAACATTTAGAGTCATCTGCTTGAAGTTTACAGTATCTATCAACCTGCAGATTTTTTTCTCTACCTTTCTGCCAGATTTCCATTAAGATTTATGTTGCTGAAAAATATTGTTGCTTTAAAACTGTGTGTTTAGGTACTCCCACACTAATTTAGAAATACAACACAAATGATCATGTTCTTCTTTTTTCCTTAAATCAGTGCAAGTGTTCATGTTGCATATTTTTACCCTTTCCTTTCGTATCTCCCCTTTTCTCCCCATTGCATACACACACACAAGAGAGAAAAAAAAGCTTCTCCACTCATGTGGTGGGAGTGGGACCAAGTTCTGAACATGAGCCGGCAGTGTGCCCAGGTGGCCAAGAAAGCCAACAGCATCCTGGGTTGTATCAGGAATAGTGTGACCAGCAGGAGTAAGGAAGTGATCGTGCCCCTGTACTCGGCACTGGTGAGGCCGCACCTCGAGTACTGTGTTCAGTTTTGGGCCCCTCAGTACAAGAAAGACGTTGAGGTGCTGGAGCGTGTCCAGAGAAGGGCAACGAGGCTGGTGAAGGGACTAGAAAACAAGTCTTATGAGGAGCGGCTGAGAGAACTGGGGTTGTTTAGTCTGGAGAAGAGGAGGCTGAGGGGAGACCTTATCGCTCTCTACAACTACCTGAAGGGAGGTTGTAGGGAAGCGGGTGCTGGACTCTTCTCCCACGAAACTAGCGATAGGACGAGAGGAAATGGCTTCAAGTTGCGTCAGGGGAGGTTTAGATTGGACATTAGGAAGAATTTCTTTACTGAAAGAGTGGTTAGGCATTGGAACAGGCTGCCCAGAGAGGTGGTGGAGTCGTCTACCCTGGAGGCGTTCAAAAAAGGTGTAGACGTGGCACTCCAGGGTCTAGTTTAGGAGTCATGGTGGTGTTAGTTGATGGTTGGACTTGATGATCTTAGAGGTCTTTTCCAACCCAATGATTCTATGATTCTATGATTCTATGATTCCCCAGAGGAGATACTCCACAAAGAACACTCTTTAATCCACTCTGAACCCTGTGCTGAGGAAAGCAGCAATATTCCAGCTCACCGAAATCACCTTGGAAGGTGCAGGTTGTGTTCAAGAAAATAGGTAAGCAAGCCTGCTCTGCTTAGCAAAACAACTTCAGTGCTATATTCTAGTTGAAGATGTGTATGTTTATGGAGACCTGTTCAGAAATGTAACAAAAATTTACTTTGGAGGGGAAAAAAATACAGATAATTGAAGTCAGAAATGGGTCTTTTTTTTCTCCCAGCCTTATGAAAGACAGTAAAACTCGTGTAAAATCAGTGTAACTTAATTGACTTTCCAATGCTAATTTATGCTAATGGAGGTTCTGGTCCATAGTTTTCACCTGGGAACTCAATAGCAATGAGTGATGGCTCCAATTAGTCATTATAATTGTGAGTTGCTAAAGCTAATATTAGTAGAACTGCATGACATTCTGGGTATCTCCCCAAACTTTTCTGATAATAAGCACTGTTCCACACAGCTGGATCATATTTAGCTGCAAATGTGTCTCAGCTGGGTTTCATAGTCTTTTGGGTCATCTATGAGCATTTGCAGAGCGGGCTCCTTTATCAAAAACCACCCGTAAGTACCCACACATCCCGGCCCAATGCTAGATACAGCCAGACAAATATTTGATGGTTGCTCCCTACACTAGGCAACTCTTTAATATCCAGACATATAGCAAATGGCTAGCTGGATATTTTATCTGATCCGATCCATGTTGGGTAACTAATACAGGACAAGTTCTTTCAGTCTGCACCTGCAAACAACCAACTGGCTTCCTCACTGACATTTTAGTTTGGGCTTGAAGAGCAATCTTTGTCTATTAGGTACAGTCAAGAGTCTCTGTATTTTACAGTAAGGTCTCTGCCCTCTCTACTGTAACAGGCCTCCGAGATTCTGGGACAACTTCAAGTATGTTAAAGGAATTCAAATACTTCTGTTCAAATGAATAAAAATAAATAAATTATCTTTATGGTATTTTTCCCTCTTGATTAGTTTGCTATGAAATTCTACATCGTCCATAAATGTTCATGTTCTGCAATCAGGAGAATTTCAAATTAAAAATACTCAAATGTATTCATAAGACCCAGTTTAACAGATGAGTAAGTTCAACAGATGAGTAAGTAACAGGTGGAAATGTTGGCACCTAATCTGAGGCAGGATTTCTGGGACACATAAATGCCTCTTGATATCTGTACGACTCAGCAGTGAAGAAGCTGATAATGGTTTGATGACAGGCATGAGATGTAATTTGCAACTTTAGCTTTTCAAAGCTCTCTTTCCATTGAGATGGATGGGATAGTTGCTGCTTCTCAGCTCTACCAATTCAGGATGGCTGCACACTCAGGCAGGCATTGCTACGCTCCTTTCTGCATAGACAGCATTTTGATGGTTTTTTCACACCAGACTTAAAAAGAGGTCCAAGCTAATCATTCAAATATGATTTCTTTATTAATTAGAATTAAGTCTTGGCATAATTTTCAAGGAGGCTTCTTTGGAAAGGTGCTTTGTTCTAACTTTTTTTCCCTTTGAACTAAATTCCCCACTAGAAAAATGTGTTTTCCTTTGACATGAATGGATGGAAAATGTATGAAACATATGTATCAACTGTACGCCTTTTTTTTTTTTTTTTTGCATAAAGCTCAGCATTACCACTACTCACTAACGAAAGCAGAAATCATTGTTAATGGAAGAGGTGTTTACACCACAGTGGACAAAACAAATAGGCTAATTTCATCCTTTATGCAAGACTGTGAAGTGAATATATTACACATTACTACAAACTACCGCAGTTTTCCAGCCACCATCTCCACAGATTGTAACAGGCTGTTGTTTGGCGAGATAGTCCAGTGTGCGTCTCACTTTCAGGAATAAGAACCTATCCAGAGAGTTTAATTAAACTACGGAGAGTAAAAAAGAGAGAATCGACTTCAGCTCATTTGAAATAATTTGCTGAAAGACTTTTTTTAATTCAAGCTGCAGCAAATTTAGCTTCTCTGGTGAACACAACAACCGCTTCATGGAGCAGGGATGATGGCTCATGAGCACAGCACCTGTGCTGGGCATCCCGTCCCTTCCTGCAGCAGCAGAAGGCAGGTCAAGCCATGCTGACGGTGAACTCGGTCGTTGGGCAGTTGGGTGTGAGCAGCCAGGTGCCCAAGCTGGATGCAAGACTTCCCTCTCTAAAGTCAAACCCATATCACTGTGCGTTCCTTCTCAACAGCCTTAGCCAAAGACAATGCTTTCTGTCCTTTGGGGAGAATCACGTGCAACTTCATCAAATGCTTTAGTCTCACCCTCTGTCCTTCACTTCTGTGAAGTTTTACAAAGGACTTCAGAACATCTCCACTTCTAAGTTATAGGATTTTTCATTGTTGAAATAAAAATCTAAAGCCAAGACCTAAAGATAGAGCCTGGATTAATTAAACATGCCTTTGGATATGTGAGTTAATAATAGCTGAAGAACAGATCTTCCCAAGAAAAAAACTGCTTGCTTAGGTTGGAAACGAAGGGCTGCACCAGGTAGCTTATATAAAAGTTTGCACCACACAAGCTATAAGAAAGAGTAGACTACATACTTCTTTTGTTTTGACATTATGTATTAATACAAAGAATAAAATAATACTACAAAGTAAATAACAGAAATCATGATACTGATCATTCCAGTGGATCTGTTGTTTTTGCAGGGCAGAAGAATACAACACAGAGCCTGTATTATACACATAACGTATTTGCAGGTTATTATTTAGATCCACTTTTATAAAGCAATGAAAGAGGAACTGACTTCCTTCTCAGGGAGCTGTTTTGGAAACAGTTGTACTGGCTTTAGGAAAAAAAAAACTTGATGGGAGGATGCTCAGGGTTCTCCATATTAAGGGGCACTCTGAAATTACCGAAGGCTTTCTCTAGGGTTGTTCCATTATGTCAGAAGTATTTATATTGCCAGAAAGCTGTACGTCAACTGTGGAAAATGTAGCAATGAAATTCTTCGAGAAAGGACAAGAAAGAATGACAAAATAAAGAGGAACAATAGTAGGCATCTGCCACAAACCACTTGATTTGGAGAAGAACAAGAATGTTCCCTCTCACAGCACACTGTAATTGCAGAAGACTTTTAACCACTGTAAGATCTGCAGAAGAAGAGGTACAGCTAAGTGTTAAGGTTCTTCATTTTTATAGAGGATAATTTTATGTTGCTAGAAATAAAGATTTAATTTTAGTCCGCAAGGACTTCTTCCCTGGAAAGCTTTAACAATAAGAAAAGAGAAGGTTCTATTCTTAGCTTATTTTGGCAACTAATCCAATTAGCAACAGTAGTTGATTGGATAGCCAACCAACTGAAATGAACTTGCCTGTAAATCTTATCTTTTAATAACTTCAGCGACTTCCTTGCATTTATTTTTTCTCTGTCTTTTTTAGAATTCATGGTTTCCTGGTTACCTCCCAGTATTTGAGACCCTCTGTAGCTCTTTTTTGATTTTCCCATCTGTCTGCTGCCAATATGTGACATTGGTGTCACCTTCTATTTGGAATAGGGTGCTTAGCAGAATGGGAGAACAGATAGCCCAGGACCTTTTTGATGGGAACCACTCCTAGTCATCATTTCTTGTTCCCCTTCCATTTGTATCTGCATGCAGTTGTTGGTCCTCTCACTCGATATAACTTTGCTTCTTGTCAGCTCCTTTCCTTCTGCTATTTTTCGTCCATTATCCCAAGCCCAGGCTCAATTTCTCTCCGTCTTCCTTTCCAACTTTGTGAAAACAATTATTTTCCAATGTTGGTCCTTCCTTAAAGGATGCCTACCTGTTGTGTAGTCCTTCCTATTCTTCCTGAATACTCAGACTAAACAACAAGGTGTCGGAGCCATTTTTCTTCAACAGGCCCTCAACTAGGGAGAAGCTAATTAATTAGCTGAGAGAGTTTCTCTGGGAGTAAGAGCAGAGGAATGTGTTCCCACTAGGCTACCCTACTCCGCGTTTTAGATGGGATGCAAGGTTCCCCAGCCTTATCACTTCTCTGCTGTGAACAAATAAATACCTAGTAAATTTTAGGGATCGTTTCCTTTAGTAGCAGTCCACAGCTAAGTTTGATAAGGTCTCTGCAGTGGATTTAAATGTTTCAAAGCCGTGGATGTTCCATGGGCATAGGAAAATCATATCTAGGTTTTTCTTAAGACTGTAGAAAGTGGCGTGAAGGGCCTTATTTTACACCCTTACCATCCGCTGTTAGATATTGTGTGATTACGTAGCTAAAATTACTTTCTTTACAAGACCATTCCTCATATAAATGAAATGAATGATTAATTAAAGATTTTTTTAATCAACCCCCTCATACCTTACTGATAATGTTAAAAATTGGGAAAAGGATAAGTCAGGAGCTTGAAAGAAAGATGGCTACAGTAATTAGCTACCCTCTGTATGACGTTTTAACCCTCCCGCTGCTGATAATTCTAGCCATATGTATTTATATAATTCTGCATTACTTTTTTTTTTGGTGCCTGACTTGCAACCCCAGACTACAATTTGTGCATATTGCTACAACTGAAGTCAATGATAGCTCTGTTTTGGACATATAAAATGCACATTTATGTACAACCAGAAGTGTACATAATGTATGTACATCGTACATCACGCATGTACATAGGTACATAAATGTGCATACGTGCTACACAGGCTATGAAAAATCAGATCCTCGGCTTCTCCTGTGCAGCACTTACAGATACACTCAGCTACTTCATTATTAATTTCTCTGTGCTTCAATATCCCATTTCTAAAGCAGGGATACTTCATGTGACAAGGACATTGTAGAAGGGAATTTCTGTTGCAGACCTACACAACAGTGATGAGCTCTGTAAGACAGCTCAAGGAGAAATTTTGGTGGGTTTTTTTTTGAGGCGAGCCTTGAATAGCACTCAATAACTAAGGCGTAAGAGGACCACACACTGAACAATGAAGGAAAAAAATACTGAATAGTACTGAATGAGGTAGGGATGATGTGTGTGGGGGGGAAATCCTGTTTCTGATTATGGAACTAAACCCAATATCCTAATGCATATGCGCAGGGAGTCCAACCAAAGCTTGCAGGGGTTACCTTTATTATAACATTTTTGTCTGTTTGCTTTACTTTTGAATGCTTGCCTTTGCAACCTTAAGAATGTCCTTTTAATGTAATTGTTTATATGCTAAAAGGAAAAAGACAAGAGAGAAACTAGGCCCATTAGTAAATGAGGAAAAGAGTAAGATTAATGACAATTCAGAAATAACTAGAACCGATTCTACACTGGGGATCTGCCCCAGTTACAGCCTTCAGTGGCCAGTCACCAGCGCACCACCACCAGCACAAATCCATAAAGCAAACAAGAAACTCTACTGCAACTGTCATCTGTGGTGCATCAAGCAATTTATTTTTTAATTTCTATTTATGTTTTGTCTGCCAAAACTTTTATTTTGCGTGGGAGGTAGGCTGTATCGGTGCTTACTAATGCCTGAAATTCTCACTGAGAAGGTCAAATGCACCCTTAAAAATGAGGAAGTTCTATGTTTTGCAGGAGAAAAATCGTACAGATAGTAAAAAAGATATGTATAAGCAGCTATTAAAAGGTAACGTAAATGGAGTGGCTAGTATGGATATGCATGCCGTATGCATTATTTAGTAAACTGAATGTGCAGCCAATAGCTGGAAGTCATGAAGAAGTGTGGTGATGGTGGGAAAATTAGCGCAAGGTGAAGAAGGTGATTCTTGATGAAGGATTAAAACAGCTAAACAGGTGTTTACTTGGCTCAGTGACAAACAAGAAG
>WAAD01028068.1:128394-133394 GCA_013389945.1 Fregata magnificens
ATGTTGTCTAATAGAAATGAGTAACAGCAGCTGAAGGCGAGGGAAGACTCACTTGAATCCAAGGATCTGGCTTGTGTTCCAAGCAATTAAAGACTGTTGAATCAATGGGGGAGAAAGCAAGGCGAGATGTTATTTAGTATGGCCACGGCTCATAAAATCAACCTGTTGAAGGATGGAGAAAGGGAGAACTTTGGGGTGGTAACCAGTAAAAGCCCGTTTCAGTCATCTGGCTTCTGTCAGGCTGACAGAGTAGGAGCTGGGGAGTTAAGGAAGTGACCCAGTATCCCAACACTAAGGAGAGATAATGCTCAATTCCCTGCAGTGTCTGCATCTGATAACCCAATTATCCCCAGTCTATTTTTTCAAAGTCTCTTTGAACCTGTGACCCACCACAAACAAAATGTATTTGTGTTGTTCTTAACTGCTAAACTCTGAAACAACAAAGGACTTGTGGAATAGTTGCCAACCTGTGTATTTCTTTAAGGTCTACAACAATTATATTTAAATCGAACCACTGTATTATTTTTAAAAGCGGTATTTTTTAATCTGAAAGAAGTTGAATGGCGAAAGTAATTAAAATACACTGTTTAGGAATAACACCCTTCTTAGCAGTAGAAATACATGAAGCCAGGAAAAGCTCTGCTAGAGTATTTAACGTAAGTTAAAAGTGACACTGTTTGCTGTTACGCAGCAAATGTCAGTCCAGCTGCTCTTTTTATTTATTAAATAGCACTTTTATTTTGGACAAACACATCTACTTTGCTAACTACTTCCTGGTAGAATTTATTCCAGTAAAATATATGTATTTAAAAAAAAAAAAAAAAAAAATTGTTCTGGAACTGATAGTTTTTGCCACGAAAAAAGTTTCAGCCCCTTACTAAAAAGCAGTGCTTCTCCAAGGCTGCTATTACTGCAGCAATTAACAGACAACATGACTTGCCGTTACGTTTATTCATCTATTTTTGTATCGCCTACTTTGTCTTTCTTAAATGCGAAGTGGGTTGTCTACATTTTTGCGTACACGTATACACCGTGCTGTCACCTGGAGGAATACGCAGGTACACATAGAATTTATAGAATTTATACCTGCAGTTAAATAAGGCTGTCTTTATTTGGGAGCTCAAATGATGTCATGCCAAAACAGAAGCATCTTTCCACAATCAGAACCCAGGAGAGTCAAGTAATCTGAAAATTATGCTGCAGGAATCATAAGTAATCAGTAGGCTAGTTTACCACAACAGGGCAAATTAGGGCAGAGTTATTTTTGCTGACTAGAAGCTCTCCTGAAATCGCAGAAAAATGCAATGAAAAACGCAAGGTTGAACCCGTGGTGCATCATGGCTCAACGTGCAAAGAGCTGTGGCAGAAAGACAACGAGGAGGCAACCACTGTTTCCCATTTTGTAAGTCAAAGTTATTCTGAAGTTTAAATGGTACATAAAAGGGGGTATTTTAATGCTAGTTGGGCATAGATATTACTTAGTGTAAATTATATTGAAAAAAACCCCAAATGCCTGCACTTCATTTCAATAAACACGCATACATTGAATGACCCACATAGACATGCTAGCACACAAAATAAAATTTTATATTACCTTGAGAAGCCGGATCAATTGTTAATTCTACCATATGTTCAAGCATATTCTGTTACATTACTGTCTTTAGAAAAGCTCGCGGAATAGGAGGGAATGTGTGAAAACATGCATGCTGTGCCAGTAAGTAGTTATTTTATGTTTGTAATTTTAGTTTTACTGACTTTGGGCCTAATCCAGTATGGAGAGCCACAGCAACGCTAGGCTCGCACTCCTTCATTAGAGCCACTGCGAAGCACTTTGGGGTTACGCGGGCTGTTTGGTGTGGAGGAAATCCAACGTTCACCGCCGGGACGTGCATCTCCTGGGGGGCCGGCGGGCGACCGGCAGCTCAGCGGCACAGGAGGAGGAGGGGAGGGTTGGTGGGACATGCAGGTCTCCTGGGGTCTGCTGGTGGCCTCCCCACGCTCTCCTAAACGCACAGCTCCTCTCAGACCAGACGTTTGGCCATGGCCGAAGCTAGCTTTTTTTTTGTGGTTGGACTCGATGATCTTAAGGGTCTTTTCCAACCTAAGCAATTCTATGATTCTATGATTCTAGCTTGACCGACAATATTCGGCAACTACCACCAGAGGAGACACCAAGCCACGCCTCCAAGGGTTACGTTAATGTAAAATAAAATTGTGTTATTGTTCAGCTAGTGGTCCGTTTGTGAAGGTGCACACGATAACCAGATGCAGGACTGATCATACATGCGTGTGTGTAGGAGCCCCCACCGTGGGTGTCCACAAGCCCCTCTTCCTCATCAGCTGGGGACAATCAACATGGCCAGCTTGCGAGGGCGGACCACCCCAGCACTGCCCGCCGCTCTGCCCGGGGCTACTCCCAGCACCGCACCCCCGCTGGGGTATCCTCCCACGCCCGCCGCACGGGCACAGAGCTGCTCTGCACCCCCAGCTCCTTCTCCCAGGAAACACTTTACGTCCCATGAGGCTGGAGACCTGCCCGTACCCCCAGCCACGTCTGACGAGCTTGGCACATGGTACGGGAAAGGTGAGCTGGCCACTACAGCAACCAAAACCCTCTCTCCCCCTCTAGGAAAGGCAGTTCTGGACAATTCAACTCAATGAAGTTGAGGACAGACTTTTTAATAGGGCCTCTTGTGATAGGACAATGGCTAATGGTTTCAAACTAAAAGAGGGTAGATTTCGTCTAGATATAAGGAAGAAATTTTTTATGATGAGGGTGGTGAAACCCTGGCACAGGTTGCCCAGAGAGGTGGTAGATGCCCCATCCCTGGAAACACTCAAGGTCAGGTTGGACGGGGCTCTGAGCAACCTGATCTAGTGGAAGATGCTCCTGTTTGTGGCAGGGGGGGTTGGACAAGATGACCTTTAAAGGTCCCTTCCAGCCCAAACTATTCTACAATTCTATGATTCTATAATGAATACGTAGAGGTGATTGAAGAGAACATGAAACTTCGCAGTGACACAGGAGCAGTGGACTGTCCCTAGATCAGGTAAGGCATCGTGGCTGAAAAGCTGCAAGAGGCTCTCGAATAGTTCAAAGGTGGTACACGAGGTAATTAATTTTACTTCCCAGCCCGGTTCGGCATGCCAGGGAGCTGATCTGCATGGGAAGGACAGCAGGGAAACCTGCATGAGCATGGCTGTCTGAATCATCCTGTAGACCTCCACAGGCAGGAACGGTGGAAGTCACGCTTAGCTCACTTCCCGGACAGCAGAAAACTTGCATACATAAAAGCAAAACAGCAGGTAATGAGATAGAAGGATGATTAAATGTGTGACGTCTCCAATACCTTAACTCTTTCTGGGCTCTGGTCAAGTACAGTTGTTTACATGGCCATGTTTCTGTATCCTCGCCTTTAAAAAATTAATAAGAACAGTAGAAAGACCACTGTCTTCACAGTTGCATTTATTTTTCTGTCTGTCGTAGAAATCTGGTCTTGTAAGCGGGATTTCCGTAAGTAAATATGACTCCTATGCATAAAGAATGACATCATGTGCGTTTCAGATTGTCACTTACTGTCACATAGACCACCTCGGAGCTGCTGCTCCAAGACGCGTTCACACCCAAGCAGCCAAAGCACAGCAAACAGAAATCTCCGCGGAGCTCCGCTGCTTCTACCGTAGTTACTGCAGCAACCGCAGTTTCATTTAAGAAATCTTAATGACATGCTCGAACACATTAAAGTCTGCATTTCTATCCTGTCCTGTGTTCTTATTTTATTTTTCAGCTGATTTGAAAATCCTGCCTCAGTTCGGGGAACCGGAGGGGCCAAGCGCTCCATTTTCCACAAAGATTGCATTACTCTTACCACACTAGTTGCGGCGATTTCTCGGTGTTTGCTTATGAAATTTTCTTAAGCTTACTTCTCACGTTGGAACAGTCTCTGGGCTTTTGAAGGAAGTTCAATTCTACCTTATTTAAAGTCCTATTTAATTAATAGTTATTTCTTGCATTTTCTGCCTGTATACAGAAACATACCCTGGGTAAATAAGACGGGTTTCTACATCCTTGCCTTAAGTTGCACTGCCTGAATCACGAGCAGTGATTTGGTAGACTCAGCTTGCTGCTAAAAAAGCAAACTATTTCTTCAACACAAACAAGCCCAGTCAGAGGAACCGAACGTTGCCAGACTGCTCTTCATTATGGCCACGTCTGACCCAGCACTCCCAGTTGGAGGGGATTCCAGCAGCTTTCCACAGACAAATAAACAGCAAATACTTATGGGGGACAGCCTTGTAGAACTGATTCCTTAATCAACAGTTAAAGAAGCAAATTGGATTTGCCCTATCACAAAAAAATTAATTCCAGATTGCAGCTATTGTCTTAAGTACAAGAGAGTTGTCTTGTAGGTTTGGCTGGATAATTTCATTTTAAAAGTACCTCTAAAATTTGCCATCCCACAGGGTTTGTGGTTTTCTCCATCATTATATAACTGTAAACTTCTGGATGTTAAAGATTGGATAATTTCTTTCAGATGGCCTGGCCTCCACAATACTTGGATGCTATGGATGAGAACCAATTAGTTGCCAGGAGTAACCAGCAAGGGTTAGAAACAAGACAAAATGCTAGAAAAGGCGTTACAAGTTTTCGATTGAATAATTTTTTCCTAGTTACTTAACACTTTCCATTCAGCCTTTTATTTAAATGCCTTGTAATTAGGCTAAAGAATATTTAATTTAACTTAGTTCAACACCAAGTAAAATTTACTGTTAGCTTAGAGTACTTGTAAAAGAAGCGGAGACATGGATTTTCTTGATCTCACGCTTCATTTTCCCTTCCTTACTACATATCACATATTAGTAAATTCTATTTATTTATTTATTTTTAAGGGTTGGGCTTTTTTTGTTTTTATTTTAAGGTTTGGGCTCAGTTCCATCCCCACCCCTTGAGCTGAGCAGAATTTCACAGTGGCTCAGCAGGGTCAGTTAGAGCAGGTCAG
>WAAD01028068.1:138394-143394 GCA_013389945.1 Fregata magnificens
TCCTTTCCACACATGTTAAACTCATTTCCTAGTGAATTATTGGGAAAACACAACACTATCCTTACCGCTGCGTTCAGATGCTGCAGTTTACTCCCTGCACTTCTGGCACCGCCGCCATGCGATGATGGGCTCTGTATAATTTTCTGGCTGTGAAACTTTTGCTGAAAGTATCACAGATTTTTTTTTCCTTTTTTCTTTTTCTTTTTTTTCTTTTTCTTTTTTCTCTTTTCTTTTCTTATTTTCCTCCAGCCTCGACATACCAGAATCTGCAAACCCTGCGGAACAAATACCTTCCCTTTCTACCTAACAAATGCTATTTACACTGGATTTTTTCTATCTTTGAGAAATAAGGAGAGTTTGTTGCATAACAAAATACGACCTAGAACTGAGCCAGCCATATTCTATTTCAACTGAGCCGATTGATATACCAAGGAACTAGTGAGTTTTCTTCGGCTTAAAACATTAACGAACCAAAACAGTTAACAGAAAAGCCAAATCACTGAATCTCGTAAAATCCAGAGTACCCCTCAGCCTGTAAAATTCCCCAGCTTCAGATTTTTTTCGAATGCGCAGCTACATCTTTATTTTAACAGGGTATTAATAATGCCAGTATAACGTCGTATTATATACAGTTTTGACCACAAACATTTTTGCGAGATTTGCTGTTAAGATAAACAAACAAGAGGAGCTTGTCCGCTGGCAGCTTGACCCGAGTGAATGGGTTTCATTTTCCTGGAGCGCGAGCTGCGGCGGGGCTGCCAAGCGCAGGTTGAGCTCCCGGGTCCCCTTCCCCTCGCCCCGCGTGTCAATCACCCCCTGGCATCCCCGGTGACAATTTCCATCCTCCCAGCCTGGAATTTCCACCTCCTCCAGCCCGGCAAAGCACTCCCCCGGCCCTACGAGTAACCCAACACTGCTGCGCCAGGGCTGCTCCTACCCCCGGCCCCCCGAAATATCTGTACCTTAGAAAAGGAGCCTTATTAAACCCGTTTCTACCACTTTGTGTTTCACAGGTTGTTTTTTTTAATTATCTGCTGTCTGAGAGTAATTATTTACTTCCTGGAAGCTCGCGTACCAGAACTCTGAGTTTGAAAGATTTTTCCATAACCTAATCCAATTCATCAAAGGCATCCTAACAAAATTACAGGCTCTGGCAGTATCTTTGCTTTTCACCTGATAAGGCTGCAACAGAAGCCCGGGATGGTTTGCATCAGGGTACCTCCTGTAGTATAGTTTTTGACAGCTTTGCTTAAATCCCTTCCCCCTCTTTTCCTTTCTCACAAAAGCACGCGATTTTATTATTCCCTCCTACCATAGCCGTGCAAGGCTTTGGGCTTCAGACAAATAATCAAGTATTATACTGGGGAAAAAGCGGTGCAGGAGTCTCATCTAGCACATTTGGGATTTACTTCAGAACAATGGTCTTGAAGCCGCACGTGCGCGCGTTCCTCCGCTAGCAACCCAGGTATTGCCACAATTTCGCTAACTGCGGGTTGTGCGCCAATTAAGAGTAGGGATTAAGGGGGAATGATGTAAATGCTGTGACTTAGGCGGCCCGAGGAAAAGAAAGAAAAAAGAGAGAAGGAAGCACGTACAAAGTCCTGTTTCTGGGGTGTCAGCGATCTCGGTGTTGCTGAATTACAGGGATCACTTTGATTTGCCATTTTCTTTTCTGCGCGCATGTATGTTTGAGAAAACCATCGTGCACTCTGCACTGTGTCCTCTCCTTCCCCGGCACTGGCGGTTTGCTGCTTGATGGGAGAGAGGTGTCCATACCTGCGCGCTTCAAACGCCAATCTGACTACCCCTGTCTGCAAATGTATCCCTTGCAGCTATACCCATTAATCTGCAATATACCACATTCTTAAAGGGGGGGGGGGGAATCAGTGTCGGGTTTCTGATAGAAATTTTTTAAAGAACTGGCTGTCCAGGAAAGTCGAAATTTTTTAATATACTCTGAACTTGGTAGCACTAATAGGACAATGAAAGCAAAAGTGCAGCTGAGCTATTTTAAGGTCTGCTCCTCCAGTAGCTGGGTGCATATCTTAAAGAAAAAGAAGAATTTAAAAAAATGACACCAAACTGGTCTGTTTTCATTGCATTATGCAGATGAAATGACAAGTTGTCATTTAAGAAGTTAATAAACAGTCACCATTTTGCAGGTTATCCAAATGCTACTGAATAGAAAACCTTGGATCCCTAAATGATGTGTAATTAAAATTATTTAAAAAATCCTCCTTGACAGGCCAGGGCTTAGCCAAAATGTAAATGACATTAAAGAAGACAATGAATTTAATTTTATTTAATGTCCCTTTTTGCAGATCCTCATTTACATAGCATTTTTAACAAAAGCGTTGACCTTATAAATGCTGGCATTTGTACAGCTTCTGCAGAGTTGGATTTAATCATGCTTTCGCAAAGCCATAAGGGAAAAAGCTTTAAGTTCTCTGGTTGGATATGGAGTAGGAATAAAAACATTGGGACTGGTCAAATGTTTATCCTCCTTGCTTCTGAAAACAACCTGACAAGAAGATGTAAAGGTCTAGGGAATAACCCATTGCTGTTTGTAAGGCTTGGTAATAATCATACATAATCGTTTGGAAATATAGCTAATAAAAAATATAATGAGTGTTCAGCAAAATCGGCATTAGGCCCAAATTACATGATATTAATACTTGAACAGGTGCAGAAAGGCGCTTTAAATGAGGTAAATGAATAAAATGTCCCAGAGCACAACTGTGTGCACTGACAAAAAGTCAATCACATGAATAATTCAGCGGTCGGGACTGCCAGCAAAGGTCAGCGGCTCTCACCTTTGTGACGGGAAGTGAAAGGAAACGCTGCTGACGAAAAAAATCCCCATCGCCCTCCAGCCGCCGCTCCGTAACCCCGCCGAAGGTGTAAACTTGGAGTAGGAAGGAATTAAAGCTCGGCACCGGGAAGCCGGCATTAAAAAAAAAAAAACCAAAAAAAAAAAAACCCAAAACAAAAAAACCCCCGAGCCCCAGCGTGAACAGTCAACTCATTTAGGGAAAATAATCTGAAATTACAGCCAGGGAAAGGTTAAAGGGGGTGGCTACCAGCAATGTCAATTATCTACAAAATCTGAGGTCAGCCGAAAAGTATTTTAAGAGCCTACGGGATTGAAATTTTGTAACAGCTGTTAAATATGACAAAACTTTTTATTCCCCCAAACTAAAGCTATTCCAAACTCCGTATGAAAGAAATGGGATAAACAGATGTCTGGCTTCCATACAGGAAAGTAGGACACACTTGGAATGATAAGTCTCCTAAACTCTATAGAATAATGCCAGATTTATTGGGGAGGGGGGTATTTACTACCCACGGAGATGCCAACTAGCAGTAGGACTGTGATGGTACCATCTGGAAACCCGCTGCAGAGCACGCGATCGGTGATGCACTGCGAGCACATCCAGACCTGCCACCGCTCCACGAGCGAGCTGCCACTCCGTGTTTTGATAGGGATGTAATCCTGCCGCCCCGGCTGCCCCGCCATCGCTCCTTGCAGTTCTCAGCAGTTGGACACCCAGCCTTCGGGTACATGCGAGCCCAACAAGGAAAGGAAAAGTCGGGAGGATGGATCTTAGCGGGAATTTCCATACCTTCTAATGAAATATATGGTGGTGGCACCGAGGAATTATTTTAGCACAGAGTGTGGTTTTGGTTTAGCAGTTACAGCGGCATCCTGTAATCATTTACAGCCCTTGGAATGTATGGGTGAAATAGGAGAGATTTATCTGTTCATAGTTGTGATATGTAGACAATGGGTGTTCCTAATGAGGAACATCTGCTTTTGTGTTTTCCCAGAAAACATTATTCCACTATGAAAATGATACTCCCATCCTTTTCAGCAACACCGCAAAGAAAATATGGGCCTTTTCCTTTCTTTTATTTGCTTTTCTTTGGGTCAATCTAATTTCCCAGGGACACTTTTTCTGTGGCATCTTTTTACCGACTGCGCTGCAATTTATGGTGGGTTTGTTCTTTAATACGTGAGTTACTGTGCTGTATGAATAGCCCCGATATGCCAGAAGATACTTAAATGTATACAGTAATAAAAGTGTATACACTCAGCCATGCTTCGTGAGAAACATCGAGTCGACGTAAATAAAAATTCTCAGTGAATTAAAAGGTCGCAGAGGTGTGCGACACAGAAAACTGCTTCCGAGGCCTCTGGTTTTGTTTTTTACGTTTAAAGCCCACTGCAGGATGCAAATGCATAATTACATAAATTTATTTAAAATATCTTAATTGCTAACAAATTATTATTCCTGAGGTGCAGGGGGGGCAGGGGGGGGCGGGTGTCGTCCTTTTTTTTTTTTTTCCCCCCTTCCCCCGGTGTGATAAACAATTCAGTCTATCACAGAGACTCCTAGTGTGGGCTGGAACAAATGGGTGGCCATAGATCTCAATTCAGGATTGAATTATCGGTTCGTATCCTGAGGACAAATATGCCTTATCTGGTCAAAAGCTGCTAAACGTATCCAAAGGACAAAAGGATCTAGTGAAGCATATTGTACAAAATTCTTTTTTTAAGCCAACTAACCAAAGGGTAACACTTCTTATGGGAAACTGTAAATTGACCCACAAATTTGATGGGGGAATGTTGTTCTGGGATGCTCAAGAGGAAACACAAACCCGAAACTCAAGACCGACAACAAATTTAGGCAACAAACTATTAACACACGGATCGAGCAAGCATAAATGTTGGGGACTTAAAATACGCGTCAGTTGTTGCAGAGGACTCTCACTCTTACAGAGCTTTTTCAGGTCTGTGCTTTCCTTCTACGTTTGCTGCAATTTGCTCGTAGCAAACATTCCATTCGACAGTTTTTCAAAAGCCCATCTTGAGAGGAAGGAAGAGCGTCGTACCGACCTCCTTGCCGAGCCGTATGCAGTATGCAACCAAATTCTCCTAGCATTTTGACGTGATAAGTGACAACTCTCTTTAGAAGGCTAAAATACATGCCATCCTCATA
>WAAD01028079.1:1699-22777 GCA_013389945.1 Fregata magnificens
AAAAAAAAAAAAAAAAAAAGATGCTGGTAGTTGTTTTCCAAGCTTTCTTTGCTGTAAATATTTAGCATTTCCTAGTTCTATATAGTATTTGGACTTAGAAGAAAGGAAGTGTTCTCTGTTAACAAACTTCTCTGAATAATCAAAGTAAACATGTTATCTCATCATTAATCTAGTAGACATTTTGGTTAGTGCTGTCTTAGCCTTTCCACATGCCAGATAACAACAGTGCCTTTTTTTATAAGCTCAGTTCATGTGCAGTTTGTCAGTCCAGTCTTGTGGAATTTTACTCACGTGTACATTTGTATTGTACTAGTATCTAATACATGTACTCAAGGACAGCTGTCATATGTCTTCACATGAAAACAAATTGAAGTGGCTTGTAACTGCAGGAAATAAATAAATTTAAAAAAACCAACACACTGCCTTTTTGTTTGAGGTTTTTTTGCCAAGTGTTTGAAATACAAGGATCTCCTTTTTCTGTACATGAAATACAAAGTACTGAACATTTTAACACGTGTTAAACATGGCTGTTGTTTGCAACTGAAGAAGGTGGGGTCTCTTAAAGTGTTGTCCAAATGCATATTTATGCCATCATTCCAGGTGAGCTTGCAGCACTAGGATTGCTGGGAAGGGATGACGGAAATTTGGCATGCTAGCTGGGCAGCTCTGCTGGTGTTGAAGCAACTGTTGCAGAATTAGGCAGCACAGGGCCACAATTATAACAATAAATTTTGGGAATGGAAGAGGCAGATTTGACAGGTCAGCCTGCTGATCACCAAGCAAGTTACCCATCTCGTTAATGTGAGGTCTGTGACTATTGCTTATGTTATAAGGAGTCATGGATCAGTCTCTGATGTTTTGCAGTGCGCTAATTTCGAAGTGGAGAAAAATACCTGAATGAAAACCAGATTGGTGGTCCAGAGGCCAGCAGTGAAATTGTGGACACACAGCTAGTAATTTTGGGTGGCTGTCATACACTGTATGTGCAGGTGCAATGTACTGTTACCTTTGGAGATGGAAGCTAGGGAGGAATACAAAGGTCCTCACTCGCTGAGCAAGCGGAGTGCCTGTGAAGACTAGTGTTTGGGGTCTGGATTAGTTGCCTGTGGTTTTCCTCTGAGTGGTTTTTATGACTGCTTAAAAGCAATACATCAAAGTCCTCGGTGACTTTAGATTGGCCTCTGTGAAGCACTGTCTTCCCTTGCTGTGAACTCGCAGCTGCATTCAGCAGAAATGCTTGAGCTCCTGTTTTTCTTCATACAAAGAACAACTGTTAAACATTTGGAGGGCTTCCCCCCCCCTCCTCTATGTATGAAATAATCTGCAGCTGTGGTTCCTTCCCCCAGTAAATCTGCAAAACACCTGTTCAGACAAGAGCTTTGGGAAGGCTGAGGCTTGGCCTCTTGGCTGATTAAGTTTATTGAAGTATTCTTTTCCTGGACTGCTGAGATCTTGTTTGTTTGAGGCTGTAGACATTAAATTAAACATACCTGTAAAATCTAAGATAAGATGTTGAAGCTAAAGTAATAGTGTTCTGCTCTCTTGCTGTTATAATGGCTTGTATTTCTGAGTAGCTAAATCAATGTGGACAAAAATAAGAATGAAAAAGATTGAAATAATAGGAGTACCTTGAAAAAGTTCTGGAGGAGGAATGGGAATTAGTTTAACAAAATACAACACAAATAGGAAGACATACAAATGTAGCAACAAAAGCTGTAAAATTTAGCACACTAAGGAAACTGTTCAAATATTCGACACCACAAAGGTTTATTTTTGCATGAACAGTTTGAGGTGGACATCTTTGAGGACTGTTACCCACTTTGTACCACCCCATTAACGTCCCATATATATTTTGGTGTTGAGTTTCAGTTTTGAAAATGATTTGAACTTGTGATTTCTAGAAGGTGTCTGCTCTGAGCATCAAGGGCCTTGGCAGGTAAGTGCAACAGAATGCTGATCTCCACGGCCTGTAAGAAACTTTTCTCCTATTTTCCTCTTGTACCTCTAGGGCATCAGGGACTGTACATATGTATTACCGTGTTCTGACATTTAGAAGATTAAACGTTCAAAATGTGTTCCAACTTCATAATGTTAGTAAGGCTTAATAAGTGTTGCACGTGCCTTATGAGTTGCACAAATTGTAGCTCACACATGTATTGAAGTCTGTCTGTGCAGATTCATTTTTGGATATCTTGAAAGGCAATGCTGTATTTATATTGTTAAGCTAATTTTTAGTTCCTGTAAACATCCTACACTCAGCTATAACAAGTGGTAGGGCTGGGGGGTGGATGTTTACTTCAACTGACTTGGAAAGGCAGCTTTCTCAATGATCAAGTGACATATTGGCGAGAACGGAATACTATTTTTCAGTAGTATTCAAATAAGCTTATTGTATTGTAAATACTTGAAATTCTGTGGTGGTAGTATGTATTTCTATAAATGTCTTAATACTCAAATTATGATTTACATTGGCTGTATAAAGGCATACATGTTTATTGTGAAGCAGTCTTTAGCTGATGAAATCTGTATATTTTTCTAATTGCAAATAAACTGTGATAATATATCTTTGCTTGAAAAGTAACTTTTGATACCCTGATGACAGAGAAATAATCCAAAATCTTATCTTAAATGTTCAATTCTCAATTGCAGCAGTGATTTATTACTTGTTATCTACTTGCTCATTGTCAAAAAAGGAATAGGCATATTGTGTAATGCTTTAAAAAAACCCAAAAAACCCCAGCCAAAAAAACTCAAACCAAACCAACAGATCATTAAAGTAGTAAAACTCCTAAGATGTAACCATTTCTGTTGCCCTTTATTTCTAACAAAATGAGAAACATCTTATTTTGACGGGGAAAGTCTGGATAGGAGAGCAAGGAAGGAGACGAGCATCTTTTGCTTTCCATGTAACTCTTCTTACATCATGTCTTATCTCCTGGAATCCTGCTCCTACTAGTGATGGATGCGTCGCTAAATGAAGTATGGCTGCAGCATTTGGAGAATATTAAGTACCAAATTTAACTGTTCAAAAAACTCAAATATTTTTAATAAAATGGAAGGATTAAGGACATGGGATTCATCATCATTGTGAAGCATAACCTGGTTTCATGAAGATCATTTTTATAGTTTTATATCCCCCTGAATTTTTGAAAGGCTTCGTCTCTGACATGTAACATTTCTTATAAGGCAAATACATTCTCAAAACTAAGAGATATTTTTCTGCATTTAAATTCACATATATGAGCATCTTTTTGTTAAGCTTTTTGCCATGCTTTTTAAAAGAGGCCTTTTTAACTTGCAGAAGTCCTTGTGGGCAGGTTATTTGTAATATATGGCACTGCAAACAGTTGCATGCAAGAAAATGCATCAAATCCTGTATTTACACAGAGTTCTAGTGTGTGAACACTGCAGTACAACCATGTATTTACTGTGTGTACATGTGTATATATAAAAAGAGTTCTAGTGGATTTTGATTTAGTGCATCTGTTTAATGTGTTGACTTTTCCAGTTCAAGTGAACTATGGAAGTATGAGGGTGTGAATTGTCCTCCTTAGGAGAGATGATGTAGTTAGAAAAGCGTACGTCCAGAAAAGAATCTGCACGTCTTTCTAATCTATTCCCCAGAGTTAGATGCCTTGTGGTATCCCTAACTGTATCTGAGAGAACTTCACTCGAGGTTGCTGGTGTATCTCTTCTCTCCATTCTGAAAAAGCGTCCTGCTGTGAGTTGCCATGCTCTGGGAATGTCAGATTTTGACAGCAGGGCAGAAGCACAGAGAAGGCGGTGAGAGGCGAGAAGGATATACCTGTGAAGCTGTAATGTGTTGCAGCTTTGCTGTTATGCGTTGTGTGGTGATTAATGTTGACATACGCTCTTGACCTATTTCACTAATAATCTCTATCCTTGCTCTTATAAAGGAACATGCAGTGTATAGATATCTCTGTATTACATCACTGAGAGTGCAGTGAAATGCACTTGCTCTTCTTTCTCAATCTGGATCAGTTCCCTTGCTTGGTGTATTCTGTGGCGCCACGTGCTGATGTAGCCATGGGATAGTGCAGTGACAAAAAAAAAGGGGTTGATGGCAAGAAAGAATCCTCCAATCAACATTACCGCCAACCAAAAGGTGTAAGATTCATCTTTTCAGCAAGTGCCTCTGTCTGGAACTACTTGATAGCATGGATAGTGAGTAAACAATATGAGCAGATGTAGATGTGTATTTGGTGTTTCAGCAGGTTTGTTTTAAATGCATTTGGGATCTAGAATTCATATTGCAGAAATATAAATATGACCAAAACTAGAGTCTTACTGTTTTTTGTTATAGAAAGAAGAGTTGTGACTGGTTTTGATGGGACACTTAAAAATTAAGTGGGGGTAAAATGTTAAAATTAGTAAAAACAAAAAGCCTATTGAAGCTTGAAATTCAATTAACATATTTTGAATATTTGGGGTCTGCAGTAGAATCATAGAATCATTAAGGTTGGAAAAGACCTCTAAGATCATCAAGTCCAACCATCAACTAACACCACCATGACTCCTGAACTAGGCCCTGGAGTGCCACGTCTACACCTTTTTTGAACGCCTCCAGGGTTGACGACTCCACCACCTCTCTGGGCAGCCTGTTCCAATGCCTAACCACTCTTTCAGTAAAGAAATTCTTCCTGATGTCTAGTAGTTTGAGTTCTATAGAGGTTTCAGATTTGGGGGGTTAAATTTTGTTTAGCTACTCCTTGGATAAATGGGCAGTAGAGTAGGTCATAATGATATTCTCGTCAAACAATTTTAAGTAGTTTGGACCCTCCTTAAGGGAGACAACACACTCAGAAAAAAGTGTCAGGACCAGTATCATGAGATGAAATTTCTAAAGGTAAGCCAAACTGTTGGGGGTATTTTTGTTGGGTTTTTGTGTTTTGTTTTGGTTTTTTTTTAGTGAGGATTTAGTAGGAGAATGAGTATTGTGCTTGTGTGCATCCATAGAACCATAGAACCATTAAGGTTGGAAAAGACCTCTAAGATCATCAAGTCCAACCATCAACTAACACCACCATGACTCCTAAACTAGGCCCTGGAGTGCCATGTCTATACCGTTTTTGAACGCCTCCAGGGTTGATGACTCCACCACCTCTCTGGGCAGCCTGTTCCAATGCCTAACCACTCTGTCGGTAAAGAAATTCTTCCTGATGTCCAATCTAAACCTCCCCTGTCGCAACTTGAGGCCATTTCCTCTCGTCCTATCGCTGGTTTCTTGGGAGAAGAGTCCAAGACCCGCTTCACTACAACCTCCTTTCAGGTAGTTGTAGAGAGCGAGAAGGTCTCCCCTCAGCCTCCTCCAAGCTAAACAACCCCAGTTCCCTCAGCTGCTCCTCATAAGACTTGTGCTCTAGACCCTTCACCAGCCTCGTTGCCCTTCTCTGGACACGCTCCAGCACCTCAGTGTCCTTCTTGTAGTGAGGGGCCCAAAACTGAACACAGTACTCGAGGTGCGGCCTCACCAGTGCCGAGTACAGGGGCACGATCACTTCCCTACTCCTGCTGGTCACACTATTCCTGATACAAGCCAGGATGCCGTTGGTCTTCTTGGCCACCTGGGCACACTGCCCTCCATATGCTTGGCTGCACAGGCAGGTGTTGTAAAAGTGTAAGCTGCTAACTTGTTTTACTTTCTGTGAAAGTCTTAATTTGAGAACTAGACAGACATTCTCTTACTGTTTCTCCTTAGCTGTGTTTACTGGGTAATGTTTGTCATTCTAGTTTGTGCTAATGTAAAACAAAAAGTGGAACTTCTAACCTAGAATATGTGTTCAAAGATTCCAAGCATAAAACAACAGTGCAGAATTTCAAGCTCTGTAGTTCACTTTTTTCTTCCATTGTGTTGGTGCTTTTTAAACAGATAAGTCATAACCCCATGGCGCCAGTGACGGCATAAAACAAAATTGGATAAATAGCTGGGAAAAGGATACAGTGTGCATGATTTATAAGATTGTCTGGAAGTTTTACATAGATATTGCAGCAATGGTAAGTCACTTAACGTTAGTCAAAAATTAAATTTCTCTTGAAAAACACATAGGAACAGTTATTTTTTTATGGCAATTTTGAAAATATGTATTTACTCTTCTGTTTAATTCCTCCTGTTTTTGTCTTATGGTAGAAATCCAAACGCTTATTTAAAAGTACATTGATACCCACCTTTCTTGTCTGTTGTGGCGTTCACTAAGATTGTTCTTCCTGTAATCTACTGCACTCCCTCTTAACCAGCTATGCCAGTTCTAACCAGCTTAGTTCACATTTTAGAGGGGTTCTGTGTGTGTGGTGAATAAGGGCATAGTTAAAACTAATTAAAACTTCCACATAATACTCTTGAATCACTGTTGAATCCATGTGATTCTGTAGTAGCTGAGTATGAGTAGTAAGAGTCTTAAGTCTGATGAAGTCTGTTCAGACAGTTCAGGGAAGCTCTGAGTTGTTTGGTGGTTTTTTTTCCCCTCTGTTAAGGAAGAGCAGACCTCTAACGTGTGCATCTTTAAAAGAGAGGAAAGCCTAACCCATGAAACAATGCATGGGCCCTGTAAGCAGAATGCAGGAAATGGTAGTTTATGTCAGTCTGGATCATTTGTTGTCTGATAACATCGCTTTCTCAGAGAAATAATTTCCTGTAAACAATATGGCTTTATCTATCTTAAAAATCTGCCATTTTAATAAAGTAGAAAATTATTTTTCCAAACTTTACACAAGCTTTATCTTTGACAGGAAAAAAAGGGAGGTGGCAGGGATGAAAGATGCTTTGTGAACTGAACTCTGTTTACCTCAGGTCATGGAAAACATGCTGAAAACATATACATTAAGTGCATAGCTTTTTTTATAAACAATTTTCCCAAATATTAATAAATTAGTTGAATTGATTGTCTACTAACTAGTAGAAAATGCATTGTATTAATAATCTCTTTTTGGAGATGTTTCATGGTTTAAGGAATTTGTAAGCTAGCAAATCTCTCCTTAACCTGGATTCCAATTTAGTATTAATAGTCAACAGAAATGTTACAGCTGAGTGTGATGTCATGAAATAGGACATCTTTTGTGCCCAGTACGCATGAAGTCTTGTCTATCCTATTAAACTGTCTGCTGTAGCTATTGTAGGTTGCTTCCTTCCTCCTGCCTGCAATGGAGACATAACATATACCCAGTATTTCCACTTCCGCAGCTACCCTGGTTCTCCAGGCGTAGGCACTTCTCAGTTGCATCACGTGCCAAGGGTTTCACAGGTCTAGCTCTGTCAGCTGGAGACACAAATTTCACACAGTCACCTTCAGAGAAGCGTTGATGAAATCTTTCTTCTGCTATTAAACAAAGAAACACCCCTACCCCTTCTTGCATAAATTAGTGTCTTGTAAAAAAGCTGGTGTTATGGGATAGAGGCAGGAAAACAAGAAGCAAACTGGATCTTATCAGAAGGAGGAATCTTCATGAGGAGGGGGAAAAAAAGGTACTTTAATATAGAGTCTTCAGGTCAGAAGCACTAGTGTATGTGTGGTGTTGGTGCTAGAGGCCAAGGCCAAGAGAACATCTGTTGGCTTCTGCTTCAAGACACCGAATTAAGTGAAGGCTGCAGGTATCGCTGAGATACAAACTCTGAAAAATCACTTCATAACTTTTCTTTGAAAAGCTGGAAAAGGGGAAAAAATATCAAAAAATGGCTATCTTAACTGAAGTAACCTGTTCTCTTTCAGAGAATGGAGGTATTCTTTGTGTCTTAAATTTACTGCTGCTTCCCATTTTTATTTGCTAAAGCTGATCAAAAATCAAAGAACACCACAAATAAAAAAAACAACCACAAAACCCCCCCAAACAACAAAAAAACCCACCAAACCTGTCATTTTTAAATGTGGAGAGGCCTGTTTTCTAGAAAAGTTACTGCCAAATAAGAAACCTAGGGAAGGGAAGGAGAAGCGCTAAAATTCAGAACTATGTTTTTTGAGAAGATTGTATACACAATATCAGTTTCAGCTCGGAGGACACTTGCACAGTTTGAGATTTTTCAGTCAACTGTTTAACTCTGAGTACTTTTTAAATGACAGCTATATGCCAATAACAGAAGCCCTACTTTGCATAAACAGTTTCATACAGGACTGTTTGCTACTGCACCTATGTAGTTAGACCATATCATTAGCAGTTCTAATGATAAAGCCTTAAAATGCTAGATTTGCATTAGAGATGACAAAATTTTTATGCTCATTTTGATGCATGTTAACGAACTTCAACTTTTAAAAAATAAAATAGGTTATTTATAATTCCAATCAAGGAGCATTCAGAAAGTGCTTAATTTTTGGTTAATATACCTGTTCCGTATTTTCAATAATGTGAGAAATTCTTTTTTTCTACAGGGGAGTTATGCATAAGTGGGATTTATACTTATTAGTATCTTATGTATGTAAACAAAGCTGTTGAAGCCAGTTTAACCTCCAGGGAGAGCAGGACTGGACTTCTGGTTTTGTCTTAACTTCTTGGGATGACATTAAAATGCAGAGACGTCTTTAGTTTTGCTGAATTTTGCCATATAAACTTCCTTTTCCATTCTCAATGCCTAAGTACCGCAGTATGTGCAATGTGTGCTGCTAGAGAATAAGTGGGTGGCAGTATAAGAACATTTGCCATTATTTTACTTGTATATCGTGCTTTATATTGAACTTTGGGTCCAAAAATGGCTCCAGATTAATTTCATATGCATTTATGCCAAAACACGTGAAAGTGTTTTAAGCTAAATGGAAACAAGATATGTGTTTTCTCATGTGGAGTTAATCAGGAACAGCTAGCTTTTTTTAAGTACTAGAATATATGCTTTCAAATGCTACTACTCATGTTCGTGTTCTTGCATTATTTGTTTAGCTGAAATGAGCTGAATTTTTCAAACTCTGCTTCATATTCTGCTGCTTGGAATTGAATTTCTGGAAGGGTGGACTGGTTAGTTTTTGAGTTGCAGGGGAGTGATGGCACCATCGCATCTGTTTGACCTGTTCTGGGCATTGTTACCTCTTGCTGTCAACTCCCATCAGACTTGGGGGGAAGCTTCTGTGCAGAACCAAGCCTGTCAATACCTGTTACCTCTTCAGCAGGGGTGATAATGATTTCATTCAACTGCAGAATGCTTGCCTGTATTGTAAAAATACCTTGTATTTTAAAGACATGTTTTAATTCAAATGGCAATGTTGAAGGGAAACTTCCACTACCAAGGACCTGATTACATTTACTAATAAAGTAATATTACTTACTGAAGAATTCTGCATTTCAGTGAAGTGCTCTGTTGGAGTCTTCCTTTTTTCTGTCAAGTAGTCCAGGCTCCTACAGAGTTTTGGGTCCAAAATTTAAATTCTAGTGATGAGGCAAATGTCCCCCTACCCCAAACTATTTTGATACAATTAATATAAACGCTAGGTAAAGCAAGGTTACTTAAATGAAGGAGCTGATTATTGAAAGGTGTCTTCCTTCCTCCATTCTTGTGGCAGGATGTTCTAGCAGTGTTGTAGGGTCCTGCCAGGCTTGTGTTGTGTTTGTCTCTGTTCGTACAGAACAAAAAAGTCTGAAGCTTCACCCACTTGTATTCAGACATTCTGGCTCTTGTGTGCTGTCCAGAGTGTTGCTGGTGCTCAGGAATATACCAGCTGGCTGCATGACTGGAACAGCTGCTTTGACATAACCATCGCTGATTTCCCTTCTTGAAGATTGCCCCTGTAGCCAAGAGGGCTAGTTATTTTCTAATGANAGTATGGTCCTAATCACAAAATGGTGTTCCTCACAGCTTGAGATTACTGTGCAGTGAACTTATGTGTGGGAATTTAGTATTGCTATTTCTGTAATAAAGCTTTATGTACTCCCATAAAGACTGGTTAATAAAGCCTGCAGTATCAAGTCATGTTATCACACACGTGCACATATAGATCTGCCCATCTATCTGTACAGCAAATACTGGCACGTCACTACCTCCATTGTGTTTTTCCTTTTTCTGAAGCTTGTGGTCCCTATTCTGTATACCTGAGTGTCCAAAAATGAGAATTACTAGGCTTTCGAATTGTTTGGTGATGTGGTGATGTAGGTTTTTAACTGGACCCTGTCAATTTTTTTCCAGGAATAAAAACATTTTGGCACTTACATTGTTAGGAACAGATGTTTTGGGACTCTCTAGATTGCCATGTTTAAAAGACACTGAAAGCAAATTGTTTATGACAAATTTTGTGGGGTGTAGTATTGTTCTTTGAAACTTTTTTTAATCCACTCACAAAATTAAGGTTCAGAGCTTTGTCCAAACTTGGAAATCATACAGCATTCCAGTTGGTTCCTTTCAGACAAAAGGAAATGCAGAGTTCCTTTAATTACAATAAAAGAATTCTTGGTCTTTCACTCCTACTTGTCTCCTCAGAACTAAAGGAAGAGTTCTCCCTCCCAAGGAAAGAGAATAGGGAAGCAAATGCCGGTAAGGCAAAATCAGAGATAGTGTCTTTCGTGGCCTTAGTTTGAGAATACAGCAAAGGGAGGGGCGAATCTTCCAAGTTTAGCAAAGACAGAGGTATGAAGGACCTTTTTTTGCCAGTTTCCAGAGTACAAATCTTCTTTGTAGACAGTAAACAGAAGAAGGGATTATCCAGTCAACCAGGTTCACTGGATAATGTTCACAAGGATCTCTCTCCTTTTTTGTTTGTTTTATAGGAGGTGACTTTTTGCTTGGTAGTTAAGTTTGTTAATGCATTTGTCTGAATGCAGTTTTGAAGAGTCACTGTGGCCTAAGAAGGGTTATTGTAAGACTTCCTTGATCTCTAAGGGTTGAGTAAGTTCAGGCACCCTTTGCTTAGTTCTAGTGTCAGGAACAGGTACATAATTTTTCACTGCTTTAAACAGAGCCTATTCTTCACTCTGAGCTGTAAGCGCGTGGAGTAGGGGATATTGTACTGTTTTGTGCTTTAAGGAATTTGCATTGTCAGGGTTGGTTGCAGCTAGGAATAAGGGTACCTTCTAGGGGGTTCACAACATGGCATTTTCTTAGGCGTAGGCAAGTCTTACAGATGGTATTGTCTGGGGAAAGAGGATTCGCCAAATCCTCTAATTTGGAGAATGCTTCTGTGAAGGCCCAAAAGCTTGATTGATATTATGAAGATAAACTGTCCATCTCTGACAAGTAAATTGTCATAACAAACATTACACAGGACGGAGCCCGATCTCAGAGGTTTCTGGATACGTGGCAATCAGTCTTCATATTTTATGTAGAATAGGAAAACTTCACAGAGCATAAGAATCCAAACTTTTTGAGACTATAAGTAAAAAAAAAAATATATAAAAAATATGAAAGTGAATTGGGTGAGAATATCCCGCTTACAAATGGTTTTCTAATTCTCAAGGATTATAAAGTAATTAAGTGCTTAAGTAGCCCTGAAAAATAGTATTTCCTGAAGCCAGCATGCTATGTAGAAAATTTTATTTTCTGCTACTTGAAAGTTTGCCAATGTGTGGTGTTCTTTTGACCTCTATCTCGGAGATATAACAAAATATTAAGCAAAAGGAAGTATTCTGAGTATTGTTTTATCACTCTTGGTTTTAAGTACATTAGACGTACACTATGACACAGACCTACTCAACTGACTGGTAAATACAGGAATGCGGGGAAACTGGCTCCTAATTTATTCTCAATATTACAAGAACACTTTAACATTTTGTAAGGATTTTAAGTACTTTGTAGGAATAGTTTAAATTGCACCCTTGGTAACTTTAATCCTGAGAATTTTTTTTGCTAGTTAAACTTTCATTGGCTAGCAATACTTTAACACAGAGTTGGCAGGGAGAGAACAAGGAATATGTCTCTACTGTAAAATGGAATAAAACTTCATTTCTTCAAGATATCTAAGAATCAATATTTGACCATACTATAAACAGATTTTTCTGAAGCAAAAATGGGATGTTATTTTACTGAAATATATTTAATATAAGTAGACTAAAAAAACCAAAAAGTATCAGAGTGGTAGACTGTTTGNTGTATTTATTTTCTAGTAAATCATGATGTGACAACATACACAAGCAGCCCATCTGTATAATGCCATCTATTTACTGCCACTGTCCTGAGCACAGCTGCTGTTTGGAGTTGTTCCTTCTGAACATCTGTTAAAAATGAACTCATTACTCTTGAAAACATTCATTAAAACTCTCTCTTTGTGTCAGATCTGATAAGGTTGGGTTTTTCATCAGGGTTAAGTGCTGTTCTGAGACAGCTGCCTGTCACACTAAGCAGTATACCATTTGACTCTCACATTTGTACGGATGTTGTCTCTTTAATGCCTTATTGTAAACACAGTGGGCCAAGGACCCTTTTAACTTGTTCTATTAATATTCTTGCTGTTCTGCAGGAATTCTAACAGCCATGTGACATCTCCCACTAGTAAATATACATCTATGTTTATCTCTGGCTTCCTCCTCTTAGGAAAAACTTAGTGAAAACTAAGTTAAGAAGTTGTGAGGAATCTTTTCCGTGTACGTTCTCTCTGTTATTATTATATGCTTCTTGATCAACTAAATTGATGGGTCTTCTGTAGGCTTTCGGTGCAGCACTGATTTCCCAGATTTCTAAATTTTTTGCTCCTTTCTGGACCTTTTTAAGGTTTTGCTACTGTGCTTAAGGGTTCCTATTTTTAAGCAGTGAATTCAGGAAACAGAAACTTTGTTCAGCCATTTCAAATGTTTAGTAGCAGACAACAAATATTTAAATAATCTCAGATTGTGTTTCATGGTAAGAGTAAAGTTTTCGATGTAGCTTTTCAGCTTTCTTTTTTTTAAGACTAGAACAATCTATTGCATGTTGAACAGATCATAATTAGTTTCCATGCAGATCTTAAACTTTTTTCTATTTATTTTTACTGCTTAAAGTTAAGGTATTGTACCATAAAGACTGTATCTATAGTAGCGGTAAGAAAAATCAAGATCTAGTGAAGGTAAGGTTCTTCTAGGCTATGTTGATAAGAAGGTTAAGTTAGTACTACTTCAGCTGATGAAGCAGTAGTTATTGTGGGATGCACAATGAAGTCTGCAATACCTTATTAAAATAGCCCCTTTTGATGTAGAAGCATTTTAATTAAACCTCTTTTTTTTTTTTTGTAAATACCTTTTTTATTTTACAAGCAGGCAAATACATTCTGTGCATCTGTGAACTGTTGTATAAAGTTAGGAGGAGTTTATGCTTTTTGGTTTAGGGATAGAAAAGTTTCCTCCTGTAAATAAGATGTAGGCTAAGACTTGAATCTGTCCAATGTAGAAGCTACATCTATACTGAAATACACTTGCTCCAGGGAGCGATTCCTTCCCCCTGGCTCTCTTCCCACCACCACCCAAAAGAGTGCACCCACCGTGCTCAGAGCTGTCCCCTCTAGACTGGCTGGATCTGCACTACATAGCACTTGACTTTGGATCTCCTCCATCACCCATGTAGTGCCCCTGTCATAAGACAAATACATAGGTGCGTGATCCCTCCTTTCCTTTTTGGAAGTGCCTGATACCAGGGGGCTGCACTGTAGCTCATTGGAGTAGTGTTGTCGGGGCAGGAAGCTGAGGTATGTGTTGCATGCCTGGGGGTGATAGTGGGGGTGTATTCTGGTGCCCGAGGGTGCAACGGTAGCATTGCTTGGGTGGTGGTAGAGGACTCTAGGGCAGCAGGAGGGCCCACTTGGGCTAGTGGAAGCTGAGCCTGAAGCAAAATGGTCTCAAAACTCAGGGATGACTGTTTTGGAAGGAACCAATTCTGCACACTCCAAAAGAAAGCTTGGGGATGGATATAATCAATCTAAGAAGTTATTTAATGGCACAGACTTACATGCTCATTCAATTCCTACTTTGCTCTAGTCTGTTTCTTGCCCTCCTTCCACTAACCGTGCCATTCAGCCCCCCTGTCTTGCCACCAGTATATCCTAGTTAGGTATGTCCATGGTTGTAGTCATCATCATATCTTAACATGGAGGGATTGGGGAAGACACTCAGCTGCTTGCTGTTGCTCTCTGTTACACCTCGGTGAATGAGGACAATACCTTCTGCAGACTCCACAGCCATGTTACGGTGCTCTGCTGGACTACTGATGGTGGTGCTGCTTCCCTCCAGGAGTAGAGGAACAGGAGAATCTCTAGGGCATTACATGTATTTTGTGAGAGGTGACTGAGAAAGGTTGTCCAGAGATCTGTATGGGCTTGTAGATGGTGGAAAGAAAAGTTGAGTTTCCACAGTTCCAAACTGATTGTTGGAAGGAAGTGTGTGTCAGAGGGGCTGAGAATTGGGTGGGAAAGGCAGACAGGATAGAACAGGAAAGGCTACAGACCTTCATTGCCAGGCTGGTAGCTTTCAGGTAGGCATCAGCTCTTTTTGGGGGGAAGGGGAGAGGGAGAAACAGTGATATTTCAAGCCTTCCCCAAAGCCATAGATGGCAGGCTTCAGTTTGCCCTCATGGATGAAAGATCACTATCCGGGCTACCCCAGCGATAGGGATGAGAAGCTTTCCTTGCCTCTCAGGAGTCAGGGAGAGGACTGAAATGCATATTTCTGTGTGACAGTGGGCATGTGGAGGAAAGGTCAGGCTCTGACCTTTCGCTGACAGCTTCGGTACTGAAGCCCTTGCAGACACGGCCTGCGTGCATGGGAACCGCAAGGTATGTGAAGGTTCTGCTGGTCCTTGGACAGATTTCCTCCAGTGCGTCCAGATGGGGTATCGTAAAATCCTAGAGTACCAAACTTCCCTGAATTTTTGTTTGAGCTACAGCATTTCTGCTAGAAAAATAGGTGAGGTCACACTAAACTAATTGCTTCCAATGCCTTGATCGCAGTGATAGCTCACATCTATTACCTAGATTTGATGGTTGTTTTTATAGCAGAATAGCAGTGCTGACTGGAGAGCGTTTAATCAGTCTGTAGTTGTTGTGACTGAAGGCCAGATTCTGACTCCATTAAATTCCATTACATCTGGGTGACTTCACTGATTTTTAAGGTATTTTCTTCTGGCTTTCATTAATATGAATGAGATTATCATCAGGCTTCAGTTATGGTTCAGAATATATCTGGAGATACTAAATATGAGCAAATGTAAACAGTCACGTAAAGCATGTGAAGTGTACACAAACTGTAAGTGGGTTTAATCACAAACAAGTTTTGCAAAATTGACAGCTGAGATATGACAGGGATGACTAATTTATTAGCATAGCTTCCCTGTACAAACATGAAAACTGAACTTGTGTATTTTTTAGATGTTTAAGTAATGGTGTCTGTGTTACAGAAATAAAACCCAAAAAAAGCCAAAACCCTTGACGCAAAGTACTAATGAAAGTAGACTGAGCAGATGGTTTTTAGGGACTGTGCTTCACATATTATGCAATGGTGCTGTTCTTTCAGAGAAAAAGAAGTGAGGCAGAAAGAAATACAGCTAAACCTTTAAAGCTTAATTTTTTACTCATTGTTAAAACAAAAGAGAAAATGACCTGAAGAACACTCCAAAAATAGGGGAAATATTCAGGTGTGCAAGCTACAAAACTTATTTTCTTTTACCTTCCAATCTGAGCAATTATCTCATTAGAGCACTCAAGTTAAAAACTTGTTGAGTGTGTTTAATTTATATCAGGGAGGAGGGGGGAAAACCCCATCATTCTTGGACCAGGAAAGCCCTGGTAGCACGGCCAAGAAAACAATCCCAGATAGAACATACAGTTGCTTGGTTTTGAGATACCACAGAATGAAACGTGAAGATACTGGCTTAAACTGAAGGAGTAATAAAAAAGGAAATTCAAACAGCTTATACCAATTAAGGAGTTTAACTGGAGCCTCTAGATGGAGTTCAGAGAAATGAAGTCATCTCTTACGTGGACTTCCGTAGACAATCCAATCCAGTGGTGGTGTTATTACATTTTAGTAGCTGGAGTATTCAAAAGATGAGCAATATTTGTGATTTTGGAAAATTGTAAAAATTGTAAATTTTCCTTAAAACATTTTGTGGTGTAATCTTTATACTACCTTCAAAATTCATCTATAAGAGAGAGGGAGGAGTTTTGGTTAAAATATCCACAAAGACTGTGCAGTGCATGTGGTTTTGTTCTTTGCTCCTTACAAGGAGGAATAGGTGGTGATAGGACTTTTTGCCAGTCAAGCAATATTACTTTGAAAAAGGACTTATTTACAGATTTTCCCTTTTAAGGATTTTTTTCTGTTATCAATATTTACTATGTTGAAGAGTGAATTATCAGGCTGTGATAATTGTGGAAGTTGCAATGTAATATGCAAAGACTAATGAGCAAATCAATGATACCGACACTGCATGTTAGATAAATACCTTAACTTTTTTTTTACCTTGTTTCATAAGTAGGAACGTGTTCCTTTAAAGTGTTGTTTAGATGGTCACTGTAGTCCCATCAGTCTCCTGTTGCAGTCAGTGGGGTGGGAAGTCTGGACGCTTCTGAAGACCTCGAAGCTGCAGACAGACAGGCTCTGAAGAATTCAGCTGCAGTTTTTTTTCCATCTATTAGCACGCTTATCCATAGAGAGCCAGGAGAGGACAGTATGCACATGCCTCAGTCACTCCTGCTCAAAGTCCAGCATCTTGACTTCAAATGCTAATGAAAATGGGTTGGGAGTTGCCTGTGAGCTGAGGACACTGAAAGGTGCCATCTCCAATCCCCAAGAATGGGAAATGCTTTACTTAATTACTGTCTTATGTAAAAAAATAGAGTTAAAAGAATAGGGATGGTGAATGTTACACTTTCAGACTGCTTGAATTCTGTGGTGATTTTGTATGAGAAGGAGCAGTGGTCTTCGATTTTAAAAACATTCAGTTGCATGTATTTGATAGACAACCGTCGGAGTTTATAACTAACAGTGGTATTTTTTACCAGAAAAGGAGATCTTTCAGTAAAAGGAAGAGACAAACTACCTTTTATTTGCTTATAAGGAAATCCCCATGACTTTTCCTTTCTCCTTCTCTGGGTGAAAGTCCAAGGGATACAGTAATGTATGTGTACTGTTTCTTGTAATTTTAAAACATTTTTAGTAATGAAGCAATGGGTTCTGAACAAACTTACGGTTGCCTTAGCAATGGGTTCTGAACAAACTTACGGTTGCCTTACCCATTGAACTTGATGGATAGATGAAGGCATATCATGTTCTATTTAAGTTTATGGGGGTGGGGGTGGTGGAAAGCACCAGTGGTAAATAAAGTCTGAGACATGCATTTTAGTAGCACAAATAAAGCGTATGTGAAAAAGAGAATGTGGGTAATTGGGTGTGCGTGTAATATATATATATATGTATGTATTATTTAATTGGAGGAACTAAAATTATTTAGATAGGTAGTGGTGGTGGTTCTCACTTTCCTAGGAGGGAAATTTAGGTATGAAGTATTTAATGACGTGCTAATCTTGCAGAAAATTGATGAAGATTAAGAATAGTAGTCTGCTGAAGCCAAACATATGATGCAATGTCTAAATAAATCAAAATCATACCAATCGTGTAGGAAATGTCAGATTTGTGTAGTTTGCAGTTTGGGTATATCTTGGTTGTCAGATTCCTTCTGTAGAGTTAATAAATCAAAACCAGCATGATTGGTGCTGTTTTTCCTCTCTGCTCCACTACCCTATAAATAGCTTGCTGTTCAGTGAGAGCTGTGGCAACTTTCCCAGTAGGAATACAGTAACAAAGATGTCTGTCTACTACACCTGTCTTTGTGTCTTTTTCAATACCACTGTCTCTTAGTGGTGTTGAGAATGTGCTATTCGTACTATGAATTTACTTTTTCTATTTGGTACATATTTGGTACACCTTTATTTTGAGGTGGAGAATGAAATCAGGGTGCTGTTTGGATGTTGCACTGTATTTTTCATACATCATCACAAATATAAATAATCTATTTTGACAGTGCTACATTTTGAAAAGCTTCTGGCAAAGTTTGCTTTCTCACATACATTTCTATCTCAGTCCAGCTGCATGTTCATTTTGTACTAGACTGAAGAAACAGCATGTAATAACATTTCTTCTTAACTTTCATTTTTTTTAATATAATTTCTTGCCTCATAGGAGCCTGTATAAGAAAGTAATCCCCAGTCAAAAAGTCCTTAAAAGAACAAGGAAAAAACACCATTTAAATCTGCACAGTGTTCCAGCTGTGCTGCTGTCTCCAGATAGTCTGACATCACCTAGCAAAGGAAAAACATGCTGTACCATTGTAATAGGATTAAACAGTATAAACCTGCAAGCAGAAATGTGATTAATACAGGGTATTTCTAAGTCCTGCAGTGATTATATTGCTACACTGAGAAAACTAGAATCTGTTTATTAGAAGCATTTTCAGTATGTATATATATTTTTCTGCAGTTATTTATAATTGTTGCCTTTCTCTCAGGCCTGCAGGAGATCATTTTTAAATTAACTGTGCAGTGTAATCAGTATCAGTAGACTAGAGAATCCTGAGATGGCAAGAATTATGATAAGCCTCATACTAAGCTCTGGAGAGATTTGTAAATGCGCAGTTTGCACTGCCCCATTTTTATTAGCATTTTCATTATAAAGTTGTTACTGGAAGCATAAAGTTAATGTTCTGTAACAAGAAAACAGCAATTATGCAGTCCTAAACACACAACTCCACATTAAACATAGCAGATAAAAATAACAAGCAGATACAGTTACTCCAGACAGATACTGTGGAAAAAAAAAAGAAGCATTTACAGTAAAGCAATGACAACTTTTCTTAAGCATAAAACTAGTTGCAAAACGGCCTCCTATAATTTCTGAACATTCATCTCCTTTGCATGTTTAAGTAGGACTTCCAAAAGTGCACAGCATCAGCTTGAGTTGTTTTCCCTTTGAAATCAATGGGAAAATAAAAGTGAGGTAAAAAAATATGTGCTGAATAGCTTTGAAAATTCCTCTTAAACCTGCATAGTGGTGGACTGACTTTTGCCACGCAGATGATCAAACTGATGGAATAGGGATAAGGGGCAGTATTATTCACAAGAAGGTGAAGCTAAATTCACTTTAAGCACCTAATATAGTGCTTTGAGCTTCTCTTTGGAGGAATCCATGTTTTTATTCAGATTTTTTAGAAAACTTAAATTATATACCTTATATACCCTAAAATATATATTTAAAATACTTTGAGAATGCTCTCCTTCATGTCCTCTCCCAGAATCTTAAATGGACACTGTTGAATACCTCCACAGCTGTAAATATGGCTAGCGTTTTCCCTTAGTGGAAAAACAGTTTACAAAACCCAGGAAGAGCTACTTAATTGCTGAACACTTTAGTCTTTGCTCTCATTAAACAATGGTGCTTTTAATTTAAAAATAATGAAACTTGTTCCCTACGTGCTAATACATATTTGCCAGGTCTCTGAGTTGGACGTGAAGGTGATGGACTCAGCCTGTCTCTACAGTGTAAAATGAAAGCTGATAGTTGCGCTGATTGGTTTAAGACCTGTTTAATTGGCTAAAATTAAAGAAGAGATGTTATGGATCAATGAATGGTGCTACAACTCCCATTCCCACTCTGTCTTGTCTGCTCAGTTGTTTCAGTGCAGTTGTCTGCAGTTTCATATGTAGATTGTTTTGCAAATTGAATATAGAGCACTTGGCTGCACAGACTTTAACAGATGTAGTTAGATAGCAATAAACTTACTGGCAAGGAGGACTGAACAGCTCGGGGGGAAAAAGGGTGGGAAGAGCATCGAACTGTTTTGTCACCAGGAAACTGTATCACCCTGCACAGAAGAAGTTAAGTCTGGAATTAAATGTCCATATCTTACATGGCTAGACTTGTGACTGAGGAACTGGTATGTCCAATTTCAGCACTGTAAAGTGGGCATTAATTTAGAGTATGTTTGGGGAGTGTAGTTTGAATGCTTGTTTCAGTGGCAGTGCCACTGGTTGTTGGGCTATTTACAGGCTAATGAGGTTTGCCGCCCACTGCCACTGCGTAGCTACTGAAACGGGTGTCATGGTATAACTGCATGGGCCGAGCTCTGGCTAAATTGCTGTAATGTCTGTAATGAGTATTATGTCCTCAAAATGACCCCAAGGGAAGTCTAGAAATATGAATTGCAGTGACATGTGAGGATGCAAAATACTAAAACTTATGGTATGGTACTACTGGCAAACTGGGAAACAGTTTTGTAAAAGTCAAGTTTTGTAAAAGTCAAGACTGTCAGCATACTTCTGTTCTTATCCTCTTTCTGATATTGTTTGCTACAGATCCTTAGGTCTGTGACCACTTAATTTACTGTTTTCTCTCACAGGACTACTGCTTCATTTAGGCAATTAAATAGCACTTGGTTTGTGTCCTGTATAGAGCTTTGCATCCTCCCTGTGGCTTGCTTAATTCTCTTGTGGGTGCTTATAGGGCATTTTTATTGATTTGCTTCTTCAACAGAAACAGCTCTTCACAAAGTGCTTGTGGGGAAAAAAGGGAAAGCAATACACTGAAGTTTAGGGTAAAGAGTTTCCCTAACTTTAGATGTTCAATTTAAGACACCTAGGATGAGGGTTTTTAAAAGGAATTATCACATTTAAGCACGGATGCTAAAAATTTCAGCTATAGAAATACATGATACTTTTCAAAGCACACTGCAAGATGCCATGCTGAGCAACCATGAAAGGAGGAAGACACAATTAATGAACACTCTTTCTATATTATAAATGAACTCTTTGAGAAAAGTATCTATCTCCTGAAAAATCTATTCCTAATGTCCCTTTGTAAAACCTCATCTTTACTTCTCAGTATTTTCCAGCTTCTGTAACAAATGAGTCTTGTTTTACAGACAACTCCCTTTGCTATGTAGCCCTAATTCACATTAGGTCAGGTCCATCAACAATGCTAAATGTGTCAGAGATCCTGCACAAATGCAGTATATGACTGGGATGTTAAAGATTCCCAGAAATAGCTTATGCAAAACCAAAGGGAAATGAAAGCTGTACAAGGCAGTACTAAAAATTCTAACTTTTTATTGATTTTACTACTTCAGTTCTGTGGGACCACTCATATTGAACAGCTAAGCAAAGTGCACTTGGTGCGACCAGGTGGACGATCTGCTCTGCCTGG
>WAAD01028086.1:0-13568 GCA_013389945.1 Fregata magnificens
GCATTCATTCCCTTCCCAATGTGTATTTTAGTAGAAGAGCAAAGATGTCTTCAGTGATCTAAATATTCTCAATTTGTTCAGTTACTCTTTTTTTAATAGAAAACTCCTTCAGCATCTGTCAGATTGTATACAGTTTATTGAGAGAGCTGAAGAACGGAATAGTAGCTTGAATTTTATAATAAAGTATATGAAGATGTTAAAATTACTGGAAAGGCAATACAGTATTTGATACATAAAAATGTATCAGCCTAATAAACACAATCAGGAAAAAAAAATGAGCTTTATATTACATTTGTTTCTGATTGAAATTCTACCTTGTCAGTACTTTCTTGCAACTAATTCTACAATTCCCAAGCTGTGACTTAGCTGTAAGGGCTGTCTTTGTAAACGTTATCCTGACCTCCAAGGCAGGTACTCTGTGTTTTCTGAGTGTTGAATGTCTAACTGTCCTTGCATATAAAAAGTTTTAATTTAGCATTCAAGTGTGCTATTTAGCATACATGCCTAATGACAAGGAATGTGTCTTGTTTGTCACACTAATCTTTTTGTTTGAAACAAATTGAAAGAGATGGTAAACTATTTTCTTTAATATCTTGATATGAGGATATAACTTAAAGATTCCAATCATTGATCCAAGTTCTCCTTTGGAAGAAGAAATTGTTACTGTCATTGAAATAAGTCATTGCATGCCCATTTGACAGGGTATAAATTAACTTTGTTTATTTTTTAACTCAGTTGGCTTGCTTGCCTGTATACTAGAGAACATGATCATTTCATTTCCATTCTTGGAAGTTCTGTTGCCCAATTTACTTGCACATTTTCCATTTTAATTTAATTACTCAATATCAAATCTACTTCAGTTGTAAATTGAATAACGGTAAGAACTGCCTCACAAGCAGGAGAGGGTCTTAAAAACAAAAATGTAATTGTTTCCTGTTGATGTGGGGTTTTTGTCAGCCTTTGGATAAATATTTAGCAGTATAATTGATCAGTCTTGTATAGCTGCACGGTGCATGGCTGCTTCTTATATGCATTTTGTCTGGGCCTTGATGTTTTCGTTTATATTACTGGAAATCATTATAGTTCTTCTGTAGATGATCAATTTAGAATTATTTATAGTCTGGTTAGAGAATATACAAAACCAATAACTGTGGTTTCAAAGGTACTGAATTTTCAGAGGCACATACTTATTTTATATGATATGTGGCAAAGGTTGCTGGAAAGCAGCCACTGTGCAAAATGAGTAACTCCATAAGGAGCTTCTGGTAGTCTTAGTAAGCAGGTATCTGCATCTTTGTGTGCAGGAACCCTTGATTAAAAAATGGCCCTACAATTTTCTTATAACTCTTTATGGTGGCAATGGGGAAAGAAGGAGGCATCTTGATGTACAAACCATGCTGAACTGGATTAAACAAATATTGATGTGCCTATATAGAGATATTTTAATAGTTGATTTTCTATTTTAATTTTTTGTGAGTAGAAATCATAGATCATAGATTAGTCATATGTGACTTAGTATTTCAGATTGTTATGGTAGTTTTAGCTTTTATTGGTAACTTAAAAATTTTTAGCAATATTATGAATTACATGATCAAAATACCGTATGTACTAACTGCAGCTAAACGTTCAAAGCACACCTGAACCAAATGCTGAAGCATATACATCATTCTAGAGTTGTTTGTTATTTTGACATAACTTACCTAATTGTCCTTGTTAAAATTAATCACCTAGTGCTAGATAATTCTTTGCCTCAGATCTTGCAACATGTGGCTGTGCGCAATATTTTTGCTTACTGTGTTTAACATAAGTATACTGTAAATAAAAGACAGTGCTCATGTGGTTAGAGGTAATCTGTGTATAAGTGCGTACTTCAAAAATGCACCAAGGCCCCAGAAGTGCTTTCAGGAACAGCTTGCTTAAGAGCAGACAGCAGGAAAATGTTAACTGCTTTGAAAATCTGCACCACGCAGAAAAACTTTGTTTTCCTTTTCTTTCCTTCATTTTCTTGCTTCTTCGGACTCTCCAAACCATTCTCTTTGCCCTTCTATTTTTATTTTCCCCATATGTCTTTGAGGTGTTTAAAACGTGTGTGTGCGTATATGCAAATGTTTATTTGCATATACCACCCTGTGGCTGCACGCATCAAGTTGTCTGTGTGCTAAACTAACCCTGTTTCTGATGCACTCTTGCTATCCCTGAACTAATCAACAGAAATGAAAAGGAAATCAATTTACAGCACTCTTTATGACTAAGAAAATAATTGGATATAGATGGAAGTGTCAGCTTGGATTGCTTTCTATAAAGTGCGGGCATGATCCTGTATATTGCAGGCTTAATAGCTAAATAATATCAATCACTATGAATAACTGTGGATTTTTTTCTTCTTTAATCTGTAACAACTGATGTGAAATTATAGTAACTAAATTGATTTGTGTCTAAATGACATCTGTCCTCTGCATGTTAGGTAATACGCTCTTTCTGATATGGAGCTAACTTGAGTTGTAAATGTCACATGAGCTTTATTTAAACATTGAAGCTTTTACCTATATCATTCTTTCAGTAATTGTTTAGATTATAATTTTTTTCTAAATTTAATATTTCATCAGTCAACCATCAGATTTTGTTGTTTGTAAATATTTACATCATATGAATTTGTATTGTACCATTTATGCTTTTGTCTTGGTTTTGTGTTATTAAAAAGGGATTATCTTGAACAACTGTTTATTACATCTTTATGAACCTATTTTAAGAATGTTTGACTAAGAATGGCTCTAATTGCCTGATCTTATTACACTTATGCCTTTAACTTCAAAATGTTTTGTATTATAATATCCTAACTTTTCCAGGTTTTAATGTCATTTAAATAATTCTAAAATAACCCTTCAAGACTGTCCTGACTAACTACAATTTATGAAGTTGTGCATACATGTTTAGGATTCTAATTCTGGAAAAAAATATGAAATAAGAATCCCCTTGAAGCTTCAGAAATAGTAAATACTCACCTGAAAGTAGTTTCTGTAGCAAGCAGGTGTTTTAGTGATTGTATCCCATTAAGATCATGCTAATTCAGGAAATGAACATACGAGATCCTGAGAGTTTGACCACTAAAACTACGTTTAGGGCAGTGGCCAGAAGACTCTGAGCACCATATAGAGTTTTGCTTTTCCCTAAGCCCACTCTCCTAGTATTAAGTCTTGAAGGGTTAATTTTTGCATTTGCATGTACTGGAATTTAGACTTTTTTTTTTATGTGAATCTCCTGTTGCAGATGGAACTTTCCATCAGCATTAAATCTCAAATGCTAATTGAAGAATTTTACTTGCTTTAAAATGCATGTAAAGTCAATTTTCTTATGTGGAAAGAAGTTTACAGTTTGTGATTTGGTTACTTGCAGTGGATAAACTAAACAATATGTTAGTAGCCATGATTGTTTTTCTTTGTAGGTTTCTGACAAAGAGAAGATTGATCAACTTCAAGAAGAACTTTTGCGCACTCAGGTAACTTTTCTGAGTTACTGATGTCTGAAGTAGACATTTATGTGCAGCAGACTCAGATTTACCAGACAAAAGCACACCTGAAATATAAGATATTTGGGAACAATGCAGTGCTTTTTTCAGTCTTTGAGTTTCTCAATACAGGGTTGACTGTGTTGGCACAGACCAAAGGTCAGTCTAGTCTGTTCTCTCTCTGACAGTGACTGACAGAATGCAAGAGGGGAGTGTAAGAATAGGGCAAATGTGTAATCATACTTCCCCAAAATAACTTCCTTGCCTTCAATGCTGTGTATTTCTGAACTGTAAAGTTAGCTCAAGAGTGTTATGTAAATACAATGGTGATATTCCAGTTTTTAACTTGTTATGCATGCTAACTTTACTCCTAACATTCTACAGTTCTCTTTTATAACTTCAATGCTACTAAATATGTCTGTGATGTCTTGTATGTTTAAATGGCACATTTGTTGTAGAAAGGAAATTAGTTTACTTATTAAGGAGTTACATTTTAATCCCTTAATCTAGGAAATGTCATTTCTAGTGAAGTAAAGAAGCTTTTAAGTGCATTGGCTGACCAAATATCAGAGGTCTAAGAGGAAAAATAGACATCATATGGGATATGTGGGGTGAGACATTCAGATTACAGTACAGTGGCATTCAGGAGAACCAAAGTATCTTTTTTTGTTTTCTTCCATCAAGAAAAATAATTGCAGTTACAGTGCTAGAGTTGTATATAAGCCATGCAGTGTTCATCAAAATCTGTTTTGTGAAGCAGTAAGCAGTTCTTTCAATTAAAGCTGTTTCTATGATTAGACTATTTGGTCTAAAAATTGCCATGGGCAGATTAAAAGCTTTTTGTTTGCCCTCTCTTTGGGATTTAAAAGAACATTTAATACCTTTAAGAAACTGCAGAGGATGGTGCTGTTCAGAGTGATGTCCTTTAAAAAAAAAATCAAAAAGTGAAAATTTGAACAATAATGACAGCTATTGGTAGGATTTCTTAATACATGTTTCTAAAAAAAATTGCTTCACAATACCCAAGCCACTTTCAGTTTCTAAATGTGTTCCATCTACTTCAGTTGTTATAATTTAATATGGTCTGAAAGAAGATGTGCTTTTCCAAGTGAAATCCAGTTTTCAGTATTTCCTCTGTTACTTCCGTTAAAGAGAAGCCTGCTTCATTAGCTGGCAGAAAGGGAAAAGATCTGCAGAGATCGGCTGTAGGATCACTGCTTTTCAAACGGGCCTTTTAAAAAGTGCACGGCCAAACCTCAGAGGACCTAGGAGTTCAATAATAGATATTTGGAAAACCCATTTTTTAATATGAATTTCTGTGTATAGTGAATGCATACATGTTACTTTGTTCCCCTTACATAAAACTTACACTTACAACCTGACAAGGTTAAAATAGTAATGAATCTAATATCTTCTATCAAGGATGCAAGTATATAGGAGCATTCATTATTTAAGAACAAAGTCACAAAAATAAAACCATTTCCACGTTCTCTGAAATCTGGTCTTCCATGCAGTAGCTAACTTAAGAATTCCCTGCATCAGCTCAACCGAGGAGTATTTCCAGCCCTTCTGGGGGTAGCTTTCATAATGTTGGGCAATACAGTATGCAGCTGCAGATCTGGTTTACAAAGAAATATTTCATCCGTTAGGCAGTCCTTACAGAGCAGGAACCATGATTCCTCAGTTATGTGACTTACAATTCTTGTTTAGACAGCAGCACTTTTCCCTCCTAGGTGTGTTACCTTGCAACACACTTATAAGGGTTTCATATATTATACCTTAATGGGTATAATATTTTATTTGCCTTTTCAGTGCAAATGTGGTATAAGGTGGGTCTCCTTCCTGTCTCATTAGTTGACTTGAACTTCACCAAATCTCATTCCAACAAAGTTTTAATCTTCTTAATTAGCAAGGCAGAACTAGTTATTTTTAAGATAGACTTTTTTTCAGGGTTGATGCATATTAGTCGTATTAGTCATTACTTTGATTCGCTTGCTTACTTTTCTTAAGTTAATGTACAAGTAATCTTTTGTTGTATCTGTAGGCTTCTAAGTTGATTGGCTCTTTGGCTCAGCCAAATTATTTGTAGGGGTTTGTAACCTCTTTATATATTTGCTAGTTTTGAAAGCATTTTTTATAACAGCTTGAAATTTGGTTTGTCCTTAAAAGTACACTCAGGCCAAATACATTTCCATGTCATAGAAAACAGTTTTCAGAGTACGTATCAAAACTATATTCACATCACATCTTCAGAGGGCTATCATAATCTCCTGCTAAACAGGACTGAGCTGGTACAGTTGTTTCTTGAACTGAGGTTGTATACTGAAGAAAGGATCTAAACTAGGCTTGCAAATTCACATTTAAGCCCTGTGATTTTTTTGATTGAACAGCCAGTTCCCACTGACGCTAATTTCTGTCTGACTGCATATGTGTAGCTCCTTTGAAAATTATGCTTGTTTAAGATGCTTAAAGATTGATTTATGTATCCCCAAGTTTGAACATTGTGGTCTTATTAAAATTTTTGAATCAATGATGTGTTGCCAAAAAAAATTCTAACAGCCTTCTCTTAGTGGCCTTGTATTTTAATAAACTGTAGTGATTACAAAGGTTTCTGTATTTTTTGAAAGGCTTGCCTGAAGGATAATATATTTTTCATAGGTAAAACTTTGCTCATGTGAGTGTATTATTTCCGTAATTTCAAGAGTATATTTATACCACTGTTTTGTAGCTCAAATACCAAAGAATGCTTGAGCGATTAGAGAAGGAGAACAAAGAATTAAGAAAATTGGTACTGCAAAGAGATGACAAGGGAATTCATCAGAGGAAGTTAAAGGTACTTATGTGTTACAAATCAGCATAGAAATGTAATTATGCCATATTTTCCATGATGCTATTCTAAGTTGTACTTGTTAATTCATATATGAACTTTAAACATTGGTTGTAAGATACTTATGCTATTTTTTGACATGTTGGGGCTTTTATGCATCTTTTTTTTTAACTATATAACTTTTGAAAATGGCTTCAATTGAAGAGCACAAAGGGGTTCCCAGGTCTAACTAACTAACTTAACTAAGTAAGTGGGAAACACGGATTGGGTTTTTTAATGTAGCTTCACTGTATTTGCTAATAAATATGTTTCCAATTCTTCTTACACACACAATCTGATACTTTTCTGCTTTGTCATGGGTCTTACTGAGTTTGGTAGGAGTATAGTTATGGGGTCAGGAAACATCTTTTAACAGCCCTGTATAAATCCACAGAGATTTGTAACTCTATAGTCAACTAAGCATGCTTTTGCTTTTGTCTGCCAACATCCTGCGTGTTCGAAAAACGGATGTTTTCTGCCTCTCCCTGCATCACTTGCTGACCAGTATGGATATTCCTCTTTTCTCTGGGAACTGGAAGATAAGGAGTTCTTATTTTTACAGAATGAGGTTGATAGCTCTATACCCTTCTTAATGCTTTCTGTTCTTCAAGCTGAAAATGTAAGTCTAGATGTTTAACGGAAGAAACTTAATTCAGCTTCTTAACTTGGAAACTGTGAAGTCTGAGCACTGTTATTCTCTTATGCTATACATAAGAGCTCTCATTTTGCTCTTTCAGCAAGATGCATCTGCAGCTGTAATATTTTCATCCACAGAAGGCAAGGGATGACTTTACTTGCTATTGTACTTCTTAAAACAGAGATCCGTGCTGCAGTATAGACAGTTTAGGTTTCAAAGCATCAGGAGAGAATAAACACATCTTTACAGATAAGTTTACAGAATATACAGACGAAGTAGTCTGAAACCCAATCTTCATTCTGTTAATTGGCTGTGTTTTCTCTCTGTACTTTTTTTTTCCTGTAGAAATCCTTGATTGATATGTATTCTGAAGTACTCGACATCCTGTCTGATTATGATGCCAGTTATAACACTCAAGATCACCTACCTCGAGTAAGCAGATAAAGAATTCAAGGCTTTTTACTGAAACACCAGTCTTATGATTGAATAGAACATTTAATTATATTCCAGAATAATCCAGAGCTAGTGCTAGGCTATTTTCTTGTAACTCGAGGGTTTTTGCTTAAGACGTTCTCCATTTTAAATGCAACAAGAGAATTTTGAGAATAACCAATGTAATTATGTTAAGTCTGCATTGGCTCGTAGATAAAACCCTGTCTAGATCCAGATATTGCTGCTGTGCTCAGCCTTTCATTTCAAATGGTTTCAGTGAGGGCACCCCAGCCTTCTCAGCAGTGTAAAATGACTCGTTTCCTGGTGTGTACCAGCGGAGCTGAGAAGGTAAGGTGCCCCGGCTAACTCCCCACAGTAGTGCTGCTGTTGGAGGGGGGAGCGTGAGAAGGGTTTGGCTAGCCTGACTGCTGGTGTAGGGGAGAGCCAGGAATGCTTCCTGCTTGCACAACCACCTGTAGCACTGGTGGCTTCTATAGGAAACCAGTAAGATGGGGAAGTGACAGCAACTACATCAGAGCTCAGCCTTCTCCAGGCAGAAGCAACATCTACCAGATGAGTAGTCTTCAGTGTTTTGCCTGCTGAAAGCGTTTTGTACAAGGAGGGAAGAACTGCCTGCCACGAGAACAGGAAGCCCTTCCTCTCTTCATTAGGTGGTCTGGCAGGTTAGGCCGGTAGGGTTCCTTGTGGACTGTGCCGTTTTAAGCACAAGTCAATTCTTTTGCATGACTAAAAGTTAGCATTTATTCAAGGATTCCATATTTAAAACAATGCATTTATTGTCAAACATAATACATCCAGCGTTGATACAGATTAACATCTTTTTAGTCAGCTTTTGTCTAAGCTTCCAAAATGTCCTCCTGAAAGCCAATGGCTGTTTAAACTTTCACTTAAGGTGGTGGTGGTTGGAGATCAAAGTGCAGGAAAAACCAGTGTGTTAGAAATGATCGCCCAAGCACGCATATTCCCTCGAGGGTCTGGGGAGATGATGACACGTTCCCCTGTTAAGGTAAGAATCATCATAATCTCTGAATCAGCATTTGCTGTATTCTTCTCCCTCTGATTATGCCATTAATTGAAGTATATGTGAACATTCATTTATAAAATGGCCTCTAAGTCAGTGAGTTGATGCAGTCAATGACAAAACTTCTGCAGCTCTATATACAATTCATATATACTATCAGAGTAGTAATAGTTCCTACTATAAGTAGTCCTGTGCTAAATAAGCATTAATATAGTTGTATGTCTGCAGTGGGAAGTATACGTATGCTATGTACTTCTCATGTTTCTCTGTCTTAGATTTTACCATACTTTCTCATATAAGGCTTTTACCATTTAGGTAACTCTTAGTGAAGGTCCCCACCATGTGGCTTTATTCAAAGACAGCTCTCGGGAGTTTGATCTGACCAAGGAAGAGGATGTAAGTATAAAGAAGTGACTGGAAGTTATTGTGACTTTTATTAATTCTCTGAAAAATTTTGTGTCTTTGTGGGCTGTTACCCCCTGTTTAATTAGAGTGAAATATGTTTAGTGGGGCAAGGCATTATATTAGTTATTAAATTATCCCTTAGTATGGTTTTTGGCTGGCACTGAACTGGATAAAATGTAGGAGGAGCTGTTTGTGACAAGACATTTTTTGGAGTACGCAGGGGTCTGCAGGTAATCTGTCATTTAGTGTCCCATTTACCAGACCTAGTTATTCAACATGCATTTGAGATGGTTAGTATTTATGAACAGAGATCTTAATCCCTAAGTAAACTTTTTTACTTATGTTGGTGATTATTCTTCTGTCATGATTATAAGGAGTTTTATATTTGATATTTTGCTTTTCTCAAAACAGCTTGCAGCTTTGAGAAATGAAATAGAAATCAGAATGAGAAATAGTGTGAAGGAAGGGTGCACTGTTAGCACTGAGGTAAGACTTGTCAAATATTTAGTGGCAAATATCTGAATGTATATTTTTTGTAAGTATTCTTCAACTAGGAGACTGTGGTGAATCCAGTTTGTGTATACTTAATATTTTGCACTATACAAAGTGTATTTGGACTGTTAAAATCAGTTTTATATCACAGTTACATGCACATAAAATTGGACTTCCTATTTAAAATTACAGGCTGTTGCTGGTTTAAAGCATATGTGTGTGTAAATATGTGTTTATATAATTTTATATATGTGTGTTTCTGTATGTAATTACATACAAAGTGGGTGTGTGTATAAACCTTTAATTTCAATTTTACTTCACAGACCATCTCCTTAAGCGTGAAGGGTCCTGGTTTGCAGAGAATGGTATTGGTTGATTTACCTGGAGTCATTAGTGTAAGTATGCAATAAATAAAAATAAATCTTGAAGACATGTAAGTGAGGGAGTGTTATTGGTGAGAACATTAGCTGTTGTTTTTCTTTTTTTTACATCTTTCTGTTTTCTTTTTTCCTTTAAATATGTATGTCCGTATACGTATTAAAGACTGTGACATCAGGTATGGCTCCAGATACAAAGGAAACTATCTTCAGCATCAGCAAGGCCTACATGCAAAATCCTAATGCCATCATCCTTTGTATTCAAGGTAATAAGAGTCTAGGTGGTTATCCATCTAGCAGAATTTTTTTATTTTTTAATTCTGATTCTTATGTGACTCTGGGGACTCTCCTCATTATATTTTTTTTTTTTTTCCCTATTTGTGGTAATTTATATAGTGTGCAAAACAGCATGCTGTGGAATGTCTGCTTATAAATTGAGGCACCTTTGGTATCTGTGGCAAAAAGCAACTTTTTAATAAGAGTTTTTTTATCATTAAAATAAAATTCAAGATTTCTTCAAAAGTGGTTTTGGAGGCAAGAGACAATAATACAGTTTAATATTTTGAGCAAGCTGGTACTTGTTCAGAACTTATACAACTACAACAAACTAATTTTTTTATGATACTGGGAACAAAGCAAATTTTCACTGTGTGTACCCAAAAATTGAATGTAGGTGTAATTTTACTGTTTTTAAGTTGTAACATGAAACTTATTTGATGCCTACTGTATCTTCAGTACTGCATGTTAGATTACATTGTCCCTAAAATAGAACTTTGGTTTTGTTTATTTTAGATGGATCAGTGGATGCAGAACGCAGTATTGTCACTGACTTAGTCAGCCAAATGGATCCCCAAGGAAAAAGGACAATTTTTGTATTGACTAAAGTTGATCTTGCGGAGAAAAACGTGGCTAGCCCAAGCAGGGTGAGTTGAAGCTATTTTTCTCATACTGTGATGGCTAAAGTAAACATATGGAAAACTACTTGAGATGCTGTCAGAAATACTGGACCTCACCTACCTGTTCTAGATGTTTTTGAGTGCTTATTTCTGTATTCAGTATGATTTTTTTGGGGTGGTGGTTGTTTTAAGCTCTCTCAGGCTTTGCTTTTAATGATCAGCTACATGACTTTAGTCACAGCTTGGCTACAGCTTGCTATAATACTGATTCCTTTCATGCAGGTGACCTAGGCAAGTTCCGTTTCCTGACAAGGCTTTAGAATATTCTGAGATAGGCTTTTTCACTTTATTTTTGTTTTGCTATGTTATGCCTTATTTGTTTTATGCCTTTATATATGTTTTTTTTTCTTTTAAATACCAGTAGAGTTGATAGTCCCATGACAAACTGCTTCTTATAGTAGTCTTTGCATAGATACAACTAGATCTGGTTTTAAGACTGCGCTGAAGGAAAGAATGTCTCTCTGCAAAGTTAACCATGGTTTTTTAATCCTTTATTTTCACAGATCCAGCAAATAATTGAAGGCAAACTCTTCCCAATGAAAGCTTTGGGTTATTTTGCAGTTGTTACTGGAAAAGGTAAAGGGAGCTCTGGCTCTGCTTATTTTCTCCTTGATAGCAGAGAAAACTGTCTAAATGGAACTGTTGCAGCACTCTTTTCTTTCTCCAGGAAACAGCAGTGAAAGCATTGAATCGATTAAAGAATATGAAGAGGAATTTTTTCAAAATTCAAAGCTGTTAAAGTATGTTGCTGTTTATTCCTCTTCCTAAAATGAGCTTGTGTTGGTAAATGCTAGCATCGGTTTTCTTGGTGAACTTAAAAAAAGGATTGCAGTGTGGAAACACTATTTGAGATTTAATCTGCTTAAATTAAGTATCTTGTTGAGGTGACCAAGTTAGCCTGGTTTCCTAATGCTTGCCGTAAGTCAATGGAGAGAGACAGGCATCTTCAGGCAGCAGTTGATTCCACTGCAGTTCTGAGCCTCCCTCCAGAGGTTTCTGTATCTCTCCATTGGCTCTAGAAGAACTAAGTTCCCAGCCTATGTCTAGGCACTTGATACAGCTGGGAGGAGTGTATCCAGCCCAAATATGAGTTGTAGTGCCCCTAAATATTAGCTGTCTTGTTGTGACAACAATGTTGTATTCAAAGGGTTAGCTTGTATGTTCTGCTGGAAGTCATTGAGCAGATTTTTTATTTCACAGGCTTGTGTTTCTCAGGAGACTAAGCTGCATGGTCTTTGGGACTGCAGTACCTGCACTGCAACATCTAGAATAGAAATTTATTTGTGAAGGGGGTTTTGGGGTTGGGTCGTCCCGTCCCCCGCCTTGTTTTGGTGATTATCTGCACTGAATATTTTGGAGGAAGAGACTGGAATTTGGGTTTAGATGCACGTCGACATGTTATTCTCTGCTATAAAAAGCAAAGCTTTATTCTTGTGAGGAGAAAATGGGGGCCAGAAAGCATGGGTATGCATAGAAGAATTTCCTCTAACTGTCTTTCTTTACAGGACATGTATGCTGAAGGCACACCAGGTAACAACAAAGAACTTAAGTCTTGCTGTGTCAGATTGCTTTTGGAAAATGGTGAGAGAGTCTGTGGAGCAGCAAGCAGATGCTTTTAAAGGTAAACATCTTTTCAATAACCGAGTGAAATAGCAAATTGCTGGTAAACAGTTAGTTCTTCCACATACATATAATACTGTTTTGCTAGCATGCTTGGGCAATTGTGTTTTATATGTCTTATATGATCACCATTTCTCATGAATTGGTAATTGCTGCAGTTAATCTGTACAAAAACACATAAAAAATAATTCATGGTATGAAGGACCCACTTGCTCTAAGAGCCAAAGAAGTAAATGAGTATGAAGAAAAAAATATAGGGTGTTTTTAATGGGCAAAATACAATTTTTCCATTGGATTCAGATGTTGTTTAAAATGGCTTCCTATATAAAGATATCATCTGATCAGCCAGGGCAGGACTGACTTGTACAGAGCTGGAAGTTGAATGGCTCTCTTTCCACTACATTTTTTCAATGAATGAATCCTGCAATTTGCAGACATAATATCTAAGCATAGACAGCAAAAAGGTTTGCTCATTTGCAGAGGCCCTTAAAGTTCTTGGAGGGTTTGTGATAAGCAAATTTGTGGCAATTTTAGGAGCTGCTAAACTTTTAAGGTAGTCATGAAGTGCATACAATTAAAAAAATTAAGGCCTTGTTTCTGATTTTTGCAGCCACACGTTTCAATCTTGAGACTGAATGGAAGAACAATTACCCCCGACTGCGAGAGCTTGACAGGGTAAATTACACTACTGCTTTAATTTGTGTGCTACAAAGTGTTGAAGATTATGGATTAAAACTTACGCTGTTTAATCTCATTTCTAAAGGTTTATTAAAGTTAACATTAAAGTACTGTATCTTAAAGTAAAGTATCTTAAAATGTGAGGACAGTGGAAATTATTCTGGGGGAATGAAATACTGCCCTCTCTGTTTTATGAAATAGTGTGCTTCAAAATTGTGATATTTCAACGCTTAAAAAGTCCTTCACTCTGCTAGTATGCAGTTAACTGACCTAACTTGCTCACAGGAATAGGTCAGTGTTTCTTTGTGATCATGACAGAAGTGGCAAAGAGAAGTTACATTCTCTGGTCTTTCAGAAAAACAGAGTAACAAAACAATTATGATCCCATTCTCTAATTCTTTTATAGAGATCCTGAATATTCAAATGCCGTGCCTGGCCAGAGGCATGCAAGAGGTGGGTGGGAAGACGTATAGTAAACCAGGGTAGCTTATGGCAAGCACATACATTGTACAGAACGTGACCAGAAGGTATCATTTTACGCTTAAAGGCTGTAAGAAA
>WAAD01028145.1:0-15154 GCA_013389945.1 Fregata magnificens
AAGAGACCTAAATACAAGACCTAGTCTTAATCAAGATTTTATGACAGTATTACAATATCAGTCAATAGTTGTAATAATTAACACAACAGCTTTCATTGACCCAGTTTACTTTTTTTATGATGTTATCTAATTTGCCCATCCATCATTCTCCAAAGGAACTAAAGCTTCTTTTCATAAGGAAAGACCTGATGAATATTTTAATAAGTGAATATTTATTAAGTTCCAAAATAAAACAATATCCTTAAAAGTTTCATGGCCCTTGAGCCAAAGGCATGGCAAGCCAAATTGCATAAAGTTTTAAAACTCCAAACAAGAAAGAAACCATAACTAGCTCAGATGGCAGGAGCAGACAGAGCAGCTCAGGGCACAGGTTAGCCTTAGTACCATCTAAGATTGTGGCAGAACCTGACTGCTGGAAAAGACAATACAGAATTATGCAAAGCTAACAGAGCTAAATCACCCTGGACATAGCTCTGTGGCTGTATTATATTATTGATTTGCTGTATCTATTTTTATTTTAAATCCCTGTCCCACCATGAAATTTAGAAAGGCTTGAAATCCCTGTCTAAAATTTTTCTCTCGTGGAGGAGACTTGTTCTTTATCTTTCCATGTATAGAGACTCCCATGCAGTTCAGTAGAATAATATGAATTTACCCAAAGAGCATCTAAAGCAATGCTAACAAACAGAGAGGCTGTAATTTATTCAGATTCTCAAATTCTATTTTATTGAAAGCGTGATATATCCTTTATGATGAAATATATCAAGTGCAACTCACAGACTAGCATACTAGTTTTATACTCATTTCATATTCTACCAAAAATGTTTATTCCAATCATGATTGATGTCATCACTGGAATATTATAAAATGTATAAAAATAAAATGGTAACTCTTACATCACCACTCAATACAACAATTTACCTGAGCAGAAAGTAAGTGTTGATAATGGTCAGAGCTCTATTTCAAACAAACCAAAAAAGAAAAAACAAAAAAACAAACAAACAAAAANCCTGTGATCAAGTCAATAAAATAGGGAAGATAATTTATAATACTTGATACCTCAGCATTTGATCCCTTCTCCACCACTTTAATAATTGGCACCTTATTTTTATCTTCTAAACCAAAACCATAGGTGCCTTCATTAGATTTAATCTGAAAAATAAAATTGTTCAAAATATTGTTCAGAAAGGCATTAAGAAGAACTAAAGTATATCCCCATTAAATAACAATACAGTGCTAATTTATTTTCACTACAACCAATTTTTTCAGTCATCAAAACACACAATCATTCGGTTTCACTCACCAATAATGACTTGGCTATGACATTTTCCACTACTTTCAGATCATGTTTCATGAGTCTGTGCTTCATATTTGACCCTTCCATTTCTTCATCCGCATAAAAACGGAACAGCAGTGGTTCATCTTTAAATTCACTTTTCTCTAACACTGTATGATACAAAACCACACATATTGATCCTTTTTTTCTTTTGAACTTTTGAATATCAGGTCTTTCATGAGCCATAATACTGAACACGTGTACACAGACTAAATGCTAGCAAACTATTTTTGTGTGTGAATATAGGGAAATCTTAATTTTTAACATAAACAACAATTTTTATTTGGATCCATTACAAACAGGTATCACTAAGCTCACTTTCAACTACAACATCTAGATTTCACCAAGCTAAGGAAAATGCATTAGTCTGACATGGTTTTAGTGAAAATGCCAAGCACAAGGTTTTTTCCTAAAATGGATTTAAAAACATGATTTTGAAAAGTTCTGCTGGGCAGCTGCTGGAGATGCTTACAACCAAGATCTGGCACTCTCCAGGTAGTGAAGCATGCCAGGTTCAGTATCAGAAATGGGTTTGGTGGGGATGTGGAAGCAACTAGAACAGCAGACAGATGCAGTTTGTATGTTTAAAAATCAAAGGAAAAAGAATGAACAGTGCCAGAGAGGAAGTTAATTCTCCCTCGTCTAAACAAGCTGATGAGAAAATAATTTCTTCCTCTTTTCATTTCAGTGAATGACCTACTGCGCCAATCCTTTCACTGAAATCTTCCCTCTGATGGTATTAAATGTGACCTTGTTCACCTCATTTTTGGTACTGCACATATCTCTGCTCTCCTCTCCCTTCTCCTTTGTTCTCTGCTGTCCTTATGATTTTCTCATTTTTCTTCAGTCCACTTTCTCCTACTGTCACCACTTCACTTTTTTAAAAGTCATGCTTCTCTATACGTTATTCCTTCCTCCAAAAATGCCTCCTTTCTTTCCTACATATTTCTTCAATTTTTATTGTCTCATCTGTGCAAACATGTATCACCTGCTTAAGAAATTTCTTCAAAGTGGTTACTAAAACTTCCACCCCAAAATCCTTCAGAGGATGAAGCCCTCAGTGCATGCTATAAAATGGAATGAAAATAATTTTTGGAGTATAAAAAAGCTATTTTTTTTCTTGAAGATTGTAGCATAGGTCTCTTCAGCGATACAATGAAACAACTTCCTATGCCTTCTGGAATATCTTTACCAGCCCTGCATTTCCTTCCTACTGTGTAGATAGCATTAAACAAAAGGTAAGCATAGCTTGTGCAGAATGTATTTACTTACCATGGTGCATGAACCCATTATCACAAAGAGCTACACCGAATATCATAGCTTCTTCCCTAGTCCGGCAATCCCCCTGTTAAACCATAGCAGATTTTTAAAAATATATTTTAATATAGCAACAAAATGGATTCTATGCACACTGGCATAACCTCACAGGGCCAGCAATGGTTGTAGATTATATTTACCACCGCCACCTTTATATATACATTTATAGCATACATATAAACCAGTATATACATACGTATACACTATACCTCTTTATAGTTACAAATAAATATGTAAACATTTTAGTAACACTGCATTCTCCATAAAAATTGAACATAATAGAATCTAAAAGTATCAAAGTTTTATAAAACTGGTGCATGTTGACTGAGGGAATAGGATACCTTGTTCTTGTTCCTAGTTCGCTTAAAATAAAACAGAACTGATGACAGCAAATTGGTACTGACTTTTATCCATATAGTTAGTAATTTAGAGTTTTCAAAGCCTATCCATGTCATTTTAAGCTACGAACAATGTTACATGCTGAATCACAAAGCTAAGTGTCATTAAAACATTTAAAGTTCAATTGCAAATAAGCAAGATAAGCACAAAAGGGATGAACAGCATGGCTGCTGACAGCTGATTTCTGTTACCTTACTAGCTTAAGAGGATTACACTTACACACGGTGTTCTAATAACCCTTACACAAAGTGTTTGCATGTTATTCTGCTTAATACATCACTACCCTTCAAATTAGAATTTAAATGCAAAACATACATAAATCCAAAGGTGTACACTTGCCTGTGCAATCAACCAGTCTATGAGTTTGTTAGCCATCACCACAGATTTGTAGGTTCTCAAGTGATAATCTTTATCCCTGTTCAAAACAAAACAATTTAAAAAAATCAAACAAAAACTCAAAAAGAGCCTAACAGAAGAAAACTTGTATTTTATAAACAAGTTAGTACAAGCATGAATTGAGCATTTTGTAATGGTTCAGAAGTTGCCTCTGGAGTAAAAAAGCAAGTCAAACCTTTCAGTGTAGATAGAATAGGAGGAGGCTGACCATATCTTACTTGGGCAATAATGTCACTGGAGCATAACGGCAGTTGTCTTGTTACAGCTGGGACTCTCCAAACGAGGTAATGCAGTGTTAGTAAAGGAGTGTATTAATATATACAGTAAGCATCTAAGCATATCCATCAGGACCTAGAAGGCTCTAAAAGTCTGTAAAAGAAGGTCATATTGAACGGAGTTTGCAGTCATTTAATGATTCAGTTATGCTTTTTGTCTTGATAGACCTTCAATCTTGTTTGACTACTCCCAAGACACCAATCTTGAAAGGCTGGGTTAGGTTCCTACATTCAAGCACAGTATCTTCAGATTATATACTTCTTCCGAATGACTCTCTAAGGATTTATCAATTGGACTCACCTAATTACTGGGGTAAACAGACTGTGAATGCGACAGTACAGTCGTACACCCTGTTAAAGAGAAAGATGAGGTTAGTTAACCACACGTTCACACCACAGAGAACATAAGAGGCCTGGACGCAGTAAGGAAGCCTGTATGTTCTAAATGCACTTCATTTAGACAGTAAAAAAAGTCTGTTCAAACTTCTATATATTTTCATGTGTCAAAACTTAACATTTCCAGATAACAATATTGATGAATATTGATGAATAAATTATGTCATTTCTGATGTGTTCTTCCTAATAATAGCAACTATTCTATTCTGTACCTTAGAGATCACATCCTGCATCTCATTTCTTGGGTAGTATGTTCCATCATCATATCGGAATCTGTACAGCATGTGTTCAGGTTTGAATTGGTGCTTATCTGTAACTAAATTAAAAAAAAAAATCAGGTATTGCTAGGTGACTTTCTGAAGAAATAAACAAAAGAGAAGAGAGCTAACATCATTTCTTCTAATAGCAGCCCATTACACAGCAATAGGTAGATTTCAGACAGGGAAGGCAGGAAGCCCAATTAGATCATCTGCCCTAAACTCCTTTATGTCACTGGTGACAATATTTCTCACAACGTTTAAGTAGTCCACAAGAAACAAAACCATTTTAAGTCACAAGGCAAAGAATAAGAAAGACAAACAGGCAAGGAACAGCCTGAAAAATTAGGCACTTAAATCTGCTCTGGTCTTTGGAGCTTCTGCAAAGCTTATCGACCAAATAGCCAAATAAAGCTGCTTTTACAACTACTCATATTATTGTTCCACATTATTCTCTGTTCTAATTCTTGCTGAGGTCAATGTCAGATGAGTCAATAAAGATACAAACCCTCTACAACATACCTCACCAGTCTTCAACTGGGGAGAAAAGGGAGAGGGAACATCTTCCTCTCTACATAGCCAGCAAGAGACTTGCAATCATTATGAAGGTGTTGATAATCCATTTCCCCGAAGACCCATAAAAAAGGATCTTAACAGGTGATCTTCACGTGATTCCAGCAACAAACTTCACAACTTTAAGTGTTTTGTCAAAACAGCCATGAGATACAAAAATTCTCCTGGAAACAGTACTACAGCAAGTCTTTCTGAAAAACAGCTGATTCATTTGATAGCTGAGGACAGCACTAGGCACTAGCACCATCCTAGGATAACTGTCTGGTATTAATTACTGTTTTGCTTGCAGATGTAAGCTTTAATTTTGAAACTAAATTTGCATGTCATCAACTGATAAAGGAGGCTACTGTAATGTCTTCATTAATCAGAGTAACAGGCCTGACAGTGTTAGGTAATTCTTCTGTGCATGCCTTTCTATACCAAGTGATTAAACCATCATCCCGTATTCGCTTCAAAACTGTAGTTAGGCACCATAAACTTCGTATAGTAAGGTGCCTTCTGTCTGCATCATTTTTCGTGCTCCTTCAAGCTCTTCAGTATCTCCACACATCATCTGATACATGGACATAAAAACTGGACTTCATATATTAAGTGGTTTCACCAGTGTCATGTGCAAGAGCAAAATAACTTCTCTACCTGTATTTGATATATCTACTAAAAGCCCAGGACACTATTCCAATTGCCCTGAACTGATGGTTCACACTAACGTGATTATCCAAAATAATCCCTAAGCTGTTTTGCGTATCATTGCTTCTCAATACATCAAATATAGACTACAAAATTTTCACGTACAATGCCTAGTATAACTATCTAAATGAATTTTAAATCGATTGTGACCATTTAACTCAGAAAAAAGATACCTTCTAGTTCTGTAATTAAAAATAATTTCCTACTGTTGGAGAAAAAATATATTACACTAGATCAGCATACATTAAGAGTTTTTAAAACCACCAACTACAGAAAATAGAAAAACCACCACCAGGACAGTGTTGCTTATGGACAAATTGTTCCTCACTGTTACAGAGATGTGCAGGGAGGGAACCACGACTACAAAGCACCTTTCCTTTCTTGCATGCCTATGATGAATAGAGCAGACTGCCCTCTGAGGAACACAAGCACCGATCTGTCTTTGCAGCCCACCAGAAACAGCGCACCAGAAACTAGGGGAGCAGGTCCACAGAACTGGCACATGCTGAGCTCTAGAAAGCAAGGAAACCAGACGAGGATGCTTCCAACTCTACTGTATTATATAAAATACCACGTAAATCCAGTGAATACTGTGAGGGAAGCTGTAAATCACTATTTGTTTTTTGGGGGGGTTATTTTCTATGATATAGATGCGATTTGGCTTGTTCTACTCAAGTGGAAGGATGGATGATCTATCAGCTACTGTACTAACATGGAAACCTTAAAAAATTATGAAAACATTTAGCTTACTGCATAGCTTTCCTTTTAACTAGTATCAATCAGCTGTACATTTGCAAGGCCATAGTTTTAAACACTTAATGCTGATAAAACACGTCATTACCACTAAAATAAGCAACCCCAAGTTGTTTTGTATGTCACTCCTAACAACGTACCTATACTTTGTGTTGAGATAGATATCTATATGGCACACATTAAGAAAAGAGAACTGATCCAGGTTTAAACTAGTCTCTACTTTTACTTTTTTGCCAGGGTAATTTTGACTCGGATCAGTACACCAATCCCAGAAACTGCACAGCCACATAAACACCTATTCATTTTAAAACTATCTGATATTCAGATTATTTTTGTAACTACAAAGCTCCTTACTGCCTTGAGAGGAAGCTTCCATCTCTAATCATCAGCAGCAATGACTGGACAAAGTACCTCAGCCCGTTGGCTGATATAAGTCATTTCAGGTATTAGAGAATGCCCCCAGGAGGATTTAGAATAGCAACATATGAACAGATTTTTTTCTTTTGCAAAACTGGAGGGAAAGAAAAAAAAAAAACATGGAAAAACCATAACTTTTCTACTTGCAAGAGTTCACAACCAGGAAGTAAAACAATGCCCATCACAACATGGGTCTGGCATTGCTAGAATGAAGCCCAGCACAGTGAAAACAATGGCCAACATAGTGAATATGCAAAGTCAAACAAAGCCCTCTATAACATTTGCAATATGAGTAACAGCCAAACTTTCTTTCTCCCTTGCTCCCTCTGTGAAAACAGATGGTTCATTCAACTTTATTTTAAGAATTCTATTTTCACTGAACCACAGCTGGATCCACTATTCAAAGTCGCATGTCTGGCTCACATTTCTATGCTCTAATATAATTACCCTTTTATCTCATGAAATTACACAATATTCATTTAACTCTGTATTGACAAAGTCTATGAGTGTATTTGGGATATAAATTACGAGACCGGGAGAAGAATCTTTGGCAACAGAATCATTCCATTGAAAACAATTCTGTGTGTGTAGTAAACATAATAGCATCTGACATTTGAATGAAGGTGGAGGAAAATCATGTCAACTGACATTAAAGAATTAAAGACTACATGACTACTGATGAATAACCTTAATGTTTTTCCCCCTACTCAGTGTATGTTTAAAATGCACACAGCTACGTGGCACTGTTACTCCCGCTTTCTTTCCAGTCAAGGACACTGAAAACATTGTGGCAAAGAACTTAAAAAGTAAGTATTAAATTCATTTCTGGCTGAAGTATAGAAGTATTAAAATGTATATTATCAATGATTCCATCTAAATTTACACCCTGGACCTATGCTGGAACAGTAGCTAACTTCACAACTGTTTCACTATTTGGTTTTTTAGTGACTGTACCCATTGTAAGCCAAACATGCCTTCAAAACCAGAAGTTTCTCCAGTTCGCTGGAGAATATGGTCCTGTTGGACTATACCTTGTAAAAGGCAGAGAGATGAGGACCTGCTCTGGTAAGAGAAAAATGTTTCCAATGCAAATTACCTCCAGAAATCAAACCTTCTTATTGGCTCAAAAACTGAGCTAAATACAGATAGTTGACTGAAAGTTTCAGCACAAAAATATCAATTTTACTAACTCTACAATGTAGTCAAAATAAGGCCTTAAAATTCAAAAGATTAAACTGTTGGGTTCTAGGTTGGATTGCACTAGCTCCACTTGTAATACCTAACAGATGAGCAGGCACATTTATCAACAGCCAACTGTGACTCACTCTCTTCTACAATTCTTAGCTGAACATGTATCCCTAAAAAGCCTGGCCTTAATAAAAGGTTTAAATCTTTAAAAGCAGTGTACCATTCTCTGTTCCCCCAGAATTTATTTTTGCTTACAATAGAATAGCAATGTTTCTCTAGGTCCCTGTTTGCAATGTTGTGATCCCAACAGCATAGATATAATCTGATTAAATCAATGGAGCCTCTCCCTGTAAATCTGCTAGGCATGGGGTCCCTGCGAGGATATAACGCAGATTCAACAAGCTGTCTTGCGTTAACAAGACCATCTTTTTGTCAAACAAAATTAAGTCCACTCTAATTACAACAATTACCTTGAAAGCAAGTAAGTTAAAACTGATTATATTTACCATGATGAATAATGCCATTCTCTAATAAAGCTTGGCCAAGATGAACACCTTCTTCAGATTTGTGTATCTCTCCAATTTCCAACAACCAGGACACAAATTCACTGAATTAAAAACACATACAAAAAAGAAACTTTAAATGTCATACCACCACATCTACTACATTTGCCTCTCAGTTACTAGTGTTTCTTACTAGGCTAGTAAGTGATTCTTAAGCCTAACGAACTTCAGAATGCCATACCACCTTTAAAAAAACCACTCATTTCAACTTTTTTATTTTTCACATAAATACATATGGTTTCCCTTCAGATGTCTTTTCTGTTCGGAATTTTTACCTTTGCACATGGTGCACCACTAGCAAGTTTGCTGAGTATACCAAACTGGGCGGTGCTGTTGACTCTCTTGAGGGATAGGAAGCCTTGCAGAGGGATATAGGTAGATTGAAGCACTGGGTAATCATTAATGGCATGCAATTTAACAAGTCGAAATGCCAGATTCTGCATCTAGGACACAGTAACGCCAGGCACAAATATAAATTGGGAGAGGAGTGGCTGGAGAGCAGCCCTGCAGAAAGGGATCTGGGGGAGCTGGTCAACAGCAGGCTCAACATGAGTCAGCAGTGTGCCCAGGCAGCCAAGAGGGCAAACTGCATCCTGGGGTGCATCAAACACAGTATGACCAGCCGGTCAAAAGAGGTGATTTTCCAGCTGTATTGAGTGTTGGTGCAGCCTCACCTTGAGTACTGTGTGCAGTTCTGGGCCCCACAATTTAAGAAGGGTGTGAAGGTCCTTGAATGCATCCAGAGGAGGGCAAGAAAGCTGGCGAAAGGGCTGGAAGGCGTGTCCTATGAGGAGCGGCTAAGGACTTTGAGCTTGTCTAGTTTGGAGAAAAGGAGGCTGAGGGGCGACCTCACTGCTCTCTACAGCTTCCTGAGGAGGGGAAGCAGAGAGGGAGGTGCTGATCTCTTCTCCCTAGTATCCAGTGATAGGACGCATGGGAATGGTTCAAAGCTGCACCAGGGGAGGTTTAGACTGGACATTAGGAAGCATTTCTTTACCAAGAGGGTGGTCAAACACTGGAACCGGCTTCCTAGAGAGATGGTCAATGCCCCAAGCATGTCTGTGTTTAAGAGGCATTTGGACAATGCCCTTAACAACATGTTTTAACTTTTGGTCAGCCCTGAAGTGGTCAGGCAGTTGAACTAGATGATCATTGTAGGTCCCTTCCAACTGCAAAGATTCTATTCTATTCTATTCTATTTCCATGTTTTCTGGGATTTCCTAAAGTAGAATAGCCACATGTGACCAGACTGTCAAACCAAAGGCAATCCCAGGCATACCTACTGCACCTGCCCAGGGCAGATATGCCATGAAGGCAGAATGTAATCACAGTATGATAGAACAGTATGCCTATTATTTTTGTGTCACACACATGGACATCCTCAGATATACACAAAGTATGTAGTGTATGTGCAGGAAATGCCTAGCTTATTTCACAAAAAACCTGATGCAGTTCAGAGACGTCAAATTTATAGCACATGAGATATTTGTATGTGTTACAAATCAAAAGAACAGTGTAGTGAGGTAGTGCAACACTCACATCTATGGGCTTTAACTGGTGACCAAGGGACCAGCAAAAGCATACTTAAAAGGGTCCACTTCAAAGATAGCATAGAAAAGCACCATTTGATGGTAGGTTTATATGTTTCACACATGGCTCCTCACCATGAGTGTATTCTTTACCTGCTTCCAACAACTTCACTGAGGGAACATGATTCAACCACAACTCAATCATTCATCTTAATCCTGGTTTCAATTCTCGTCAGCTATGTGACTTCTGACAGCACGTGAAAATCTCCCAAGTTTCATTTCCACTTTTGAACCCAGTGGTGAGTATCTTCACTACCATGTTTTGTGTAAAACAGTCACTGTACTTTATAAAAATACTTTCCATACTTAACAGTCTTACTATCAGTCAAATGAAATAAGTGATAACCCCTCCACCCCCCAAACTAATTTTTTTGTCATATACACATTTTTAGGGTACCTGTTGCTTTCTCTTCCTCTTGCATTCATTCTTCTTAAGCCATAGGTATAATACGGCACTATAAAGATCCTCACAATAATAGGGGTAAATTTTTAAACATGTAAACTTTATTTAGTAACTCTGTCCCTGACATTCAGGCAAGAGGAGGACACAAACAGTTTTAGAGACAGAGATTTTTTAAGTGGAATAAAGCAAATTTGATACTCTAAACTAGGCATTTCAGAGACAAAATGCATAAACAGGTTGGGAATTATTTCTTTAAAGAAACTATTTTATTTGATGCATTTTCATATTTTCAACATGCCTTTGCAGCCTTGTCCCTTTAATAAAGCTACTTTGGTATATGAGTACATATACGTGAATTTCAGGTAAACCAATTTACATTTTGCCTAAATTCTGGGAGGCAAATAGGCCTAACAGACATTACAAATAAAGCATGGTTTCCGCAGAATCCCGAAGAAGATTTAAAGTGTGGTTTTAGCTGGTTAAAATTCATGCTATAAAATGTATATAATACCTTCCAAGAAAGCATTTGGGGAAAGTGGTTAATTTCCTCTTCCTGTCTTTGATGAGATTCCCTTGTTTGCACATCATTTTATACAGTCTTTCTCCTTGCTCAGAGATCATCATCCAAGTGTCCTGTTCCATGCCCAACTTTAAACCTGCCAAAAATGCATTAAAATTTTATGATGTGATATTGCCATTATATCTCAGTATCTTCCCCAAAATGGAGAAGCAATAGCAATATTTTACATACAAAAGAAAAGGAACTGTTTTCCATTATTTTTCTCACAATTAAGATTAAACCATGAACATCTGATCTTCATAAAGTGTAATCAAATCTTATCATTATCTTAGTGAATTTAAACTGTTACTATATCAACATCACCATTGATATTGGAGTAATAAATACTAACGCTGTGATTTTCAGGCTTCAGTATATGAACATTTGCAGGGGAGTAGTCATGTCTTCACACATTTAAAAGAAAAGGGCCTTGGTTTTGCTCTTACCATGTGATAATAAAAATGTTTTCACTTAAAGAAAACTTTTTCAAATTTCCAATTAGTAGTATCCAATTAACTAGTTATCTGTTATACATTTGTTAGTTTCACATAAGATTAATTCACCCCTTTTCCACAAAAGCACATAAACAACTTGATTTTTATTTGCTTCAGAATTTTTTCAACAACAGAAAGCTATCAAGGGTTTTATTTCAATATTTCTTACTGGTTTATTTTTTCCTGTTTCTCTTCTTGAGAAAATCATTATGTTTTCTGAGTAACAGATGATCAAAACCAGTTTTTGTTGAATTATGCATCCTATTGGTCACTCACAGAAGCTTGTTCTTCCAAGGCATACCACAGATCTTCATATCCCATGCGCTTTCTCAATAAACAAATTATTCATTCTTGACAAACCCACACATTTCTGGAATGTCTTAGGTACATGTTTTCAGTTTCTGTTCAGATTTTCACATTTTAAAAACTATAACTGTACATATTCAATCTGAGTAATAGTCTGCCACTTCTTTAATTCTGAAAATATAGCCAGAAAAAATGCACCTGTCATGAGAAAAAGCTAACAATGGTACTGGACACAGATACAGGAGTGTCTCTCATTATCCATGAACCAGATAGTGGTGATGCCACACAAACAGATAAAACCTGATGTATTCCCAGGAAAAGAAAACTTAACCAATATACTACTTTTGGAGCTTATAGGCTGTTGAAGTTTTTATTTGTATTGACTGTTTGAATCAGCATCATCAGCCTTAAAGATAACCACCTTTTCAATAAATTTCTAACTTGCTGAATGCCTCAGGTGGTTACAGGAAAGACCCAAAACTGACAGAAAGACTTCCTAGCAAAAAGTTTCCAATTCAGCTTGATTTCTCCTACCAAGAAAATACAATCTATAAAGTGGTCCTAGTTGATAATTCAATTACAACCACTGAAATCCCTGCTAAAATACTTCATTCAGGGCATGCTCTCCCTTTTGCTCAGCTTCTGCTATATGGATTCCAAATAAAAGTATAGGCTGAGTTTCCCTAAGTACACTGAATGTTTGAGTCTCTCAACACGAACAGCACAGCAAGCCCCAGCTACATGGCACACTCAAGTTGTATTTCCGCGCCTCACTCCTGCTCCACATGCTGTATTTACCTAGTTTTAGGTAAGTTTAGGTAATTTAGATACAGCATTTGAATTCTAAAAAGATAACTGACTGGTTCCCGAGTCATTTGGCAACTTGAACGCAATTAAGTTGATGCATCCTACTTTGCAAGAGGTGTTTATACAGATATTTTGAAAAAAATCACTGTGCTGGAGGAGATGGATAAATTTATAACTTGGTAGAGTAACAGATATTCAAGAAATATTTTTGAAGATTCTGTGTTGCAAACTGAGTCTAAGTGTGTACCAAATCCTCTCCTCTTTCTTTCATGGTTGTCTCCTTGGTGGCAAACCCACTGAGAACACCAGGAGCTGAAAATTTCCCTGAGTCATAGGATGCTAAAATCCTAAGACATGGCTTGACTTTGGAATGCCTACCTCAGACCTTACACTTGGCAAGGTTTAGCTCAAACTTACCTCTACTACCAGCTGCTCAAAAGTATCGTGTGAAATAGTAACAATACCTCAACATAAAATACTCCTACTTACTCTTTCTATTTCTTACCTAAAAGTATCAAGAGTCTAAGGGAGCCAAGAAACTTAACAGTGAAGTGGGATTTGTTAAAAAACTTTTTAGCCAGTTCCAGACAAGGCCCTTTACAGAAGCAGACAAACCTGGGTTTTGTTGTATTTGACACCATCTCTACCACATTGCTTTTTCATTTGCTATTTTAAAAATGTTGAGTTTTTAGACCTCTAAGGCATCTTTTTAGCTTTTCTACTCTAATTCCTGACGGCACTATCCATTATCCAGTGCTCAGACACCCTAGTTGAAACTCTAGTCCTATGGCAGCTGTTCTACAAACATCCAGTATTCAACTTTAAAAGACCAAAGAAGGTATTGCTAGTCTCCATTTACAACGGCTACTGCAACAGATGACAGAAAATCTATGCAGACCAGGAAAAGAATCCCAGATCTAACTACAAGGTCATATTTTCTTTCAATACCAAGGCTCCAAACATCGTTACTGATTAGGATATTTCTGCTTGCAAATGAAATTAGCTCCAGAAGATGATGATGCATCATCTTTCCCTGGTTCTACCTTGTGCTGGGTTCACCTTGAATACATTAGGTTATTGGTGGTCACTTTTGAAATCAGGATTTTATTTCATCCAAGTATTCTTCCACCTTAATTCAGTTATTCAAAACAGACAGTTGTTTGCCAATAGTGATTTCTTACTTTCTTGGGTAGGGGAGAATACATCAAAGATGGGGTTGTAGGTATATTCTGTACCATTTCATGTTGGGATCATCTGCATGAAGATGTAATATAGAAGACCTACTCATTTCAGTTATTCACATGTCCAGTCACAAAAGGGAATCAATGCATGCAAATCCCAAAAGGCATTTAGGATAGACCCTCATATACCACAAACCATAATACTTCACAGGCCTCGATGAAATTATGACAACTTATACTGGTTGAGGATAAGCTGTAAAATCATAGATTAAATCATCTCCCCATTTCCAAAACAGCATTCACTACCAGCATACATGATTCAAGCCATTATGCCCTTCCCAGTACAAGTTTGATTTATTTTTTCCAAGCTTGTATTCATAAACCTTCAGCTGAACCTGACACCACAAGTTTGCCTAGCAGCTGGTTTTGCTTTATATCTCAACAGAAAAATACATTATGGCTTTCTGGCAAAGCAACACAAGGAAGTTTATTAACCTACCTTTTCTTCTCTCGCGCTCTTTCAAAATCGCTTCCAGCCATTCTTGCTTCTCTTCAGGGGTTTTTGCCATGCATACAAACCATTTGTTCTTTGCTGTGTTGTGGATCTTCCAGCCATTAATAACAGTGTGACCACTGCTGTGATAGTCAGCTGGGAACAGATAAAATGGCTTAAAAAGCACCAATTCTTGAAAAAGCAATAGTAGTTATAATTATTAAGAACTCCTATCGTTATACATAAAGCTCAGGAAATACAGAAGAACAGAAACCAATTTCAAGTTATCTGTGCCGCTTGTGAACTATGTTATAACTTAATAAGCTGTACTTTTAGTAAATAATGTCCTTTTTAAAATGTAACAGAGAATTGCCTAGCATATGGAAGAAGGTATAAACTCAACACTAAAACAGGCAGAGTCCTATTAAAATGATCATGGTATTTCGAGTACTTTTGTTTGTGTTAAACTGTAATAAATAATTTCTTAAAAAGCCCAACTGTGGTTTTGCCCCTTAAATTACCAGAGCTGCTGTGCTGACTGAATGATTTACTATTAATTTTAAAAAAGGACTAAATATACACGGGGAAAATACAACTTCCATTTGACAAGTAAGCAAATCATATGGATTTGATGTATCTTTACTGGTTATCTGAATAAAGAAATATATATATACACTTCATAGTTTACACAAACTGAAATATAATACCAGATTTCCTATGATTTCAAAAAATGCGTTAACCAAGTGCATAATTTTTGAAATATGT
>WAAD01028151.1:0-12814 GCA_013389945.1 Fregata magnificens
CAGGTCACTTTATCATAGAAGGCCACCAGATTTGTTAGGCACGATCTGCCCTTAGTGAAGCCGTATTGGCTTTGTAATGGCCCCTAAGAGGATCCGTTCCATAACTTTCTCGGGGACTGAAGTAAGACTGATGGGCCTATAATTACCCGGATCCTCCCTTGAGTCCTTCTTGTAGATAGGGGTAACATTCTCCAGTCCTCTGGGACATCCCCCGATCTCCACGACTTCTCGAAGATTATGGAGAGTGGCTCGCAAAGACATCAGCCAGCTCTCTCAACACCCTCGGGTGGATGGCGTCAGGGCCCATCGATGTGTAGGGGTCAAGCTCCTGTAGTAATTCACATACTAACTCCTCCTTCACTGATGGTGGGTCTATGTTTGGATCAACCTGGATTTTCTTTCCCAACACCTGGGACCCAACAGTGTTGGTAAAGACAGAGGTGACCATTGCCACGAGCTATTAATTTATCTCTGAAAATCCAGTTTAACAGTTTTGATTCAGGAAAGATGAATGCCCATAGCAGGGAAAGTAAACATGAACTATGGAAAGTCTTTCTGGTTAAGCTGGAAAGGCTGCAGCCAAGATATTTCCCACCTAACCTTCATCAAGGAAAAGGTCAAAAAAGGCCAATGTGTTTAAGCAGGGCACAGGATGGAACAGAACAAAACTTCCTATGAAAAAGATTAAGTTCATATTCTTTTGGCTTTCATTAAAACTATTCCACATCACGCCACGCTTTCATTTAAAGCAGTTTCCTGACAGCAATGAACACAAAATCTTAAAGTAGGAAAATCAAAAAATAAAAGCTTAAATGGAAACCAGTTTGTGTACTGTATACAAAATGGGGAAAAATATGAAAGACACATGAAAGACACATAAAAGACAGTAAAAGACAAATAATACCTTTAGCCTTTGCAAATTATATAATATCTATGTGGTGCCCAAGGTAATCTTCCATGTACATGTACGTGTACTTCCATGTACATGTACTTTAAGCTGAACAGTTCCCAGGGCATATGTGGCTTTACCAAAGTAGAAGATTTTTGTTTTACGTGAGGCTTCTAAGGAAGAAAGAATTTTCTTCCAGCACTACAACAAAGTAAGACCGAAACTAAGGTCTCCAGGTATGTCGTTTCCAAACTGCTGAGAAAACAGATTAGCTCCTCTGACACTACCACCTCCCCATGTCCATTACAGCAACTATAGGTATTGGATGATAGAATATGATACATGGCAAATGCCCTAGAAATGTTTGATTCTGCAATACCACGCTCAGGATTTCTCCTGGAAGAAAAGACAAGTATACCTTTGAGCAGACTGACATGTGGATGGATCAATAAATATGTGCAAGAAGCACACTGAAACACCACTGAGAGAGGGAGAGAATGTATTTTCTTTCCATCCTCCACTTGCCAAATCCAGTCTACATTCCTTCGGGAGATCTATCAGCCACGATTCAGCCTCCTACTCTGTCTGTTTTAGAAGCTGCCTATTCACTCAGACTCATTTGTGATGCCTGTATCTATAGTGTCAGCATGGCAGTTTATTGCCCACCTGAATTTTCATCCTCCATTGTTCAGTAACATTGTTCCTATTAAGTGTGGATGTCAATGATTCATGGTGAAGCAGGGCAAAGAGCTTCTTCAAACAATGAGAGTGGCCCACACAGAGCTTTGAAGATAAGGGCTGAGACATGGGCTCCTCATTTCATACCAGATGTGACTCAGCAAGGTGTCTGGAAGAGAGTGGTGAGGCATTCTTGGAGACCGGCTCTGCACTGTGTTAGGCTCTCATCCAAACTAACTGCAACACTTTTTCTGAAGATGAGTTGTTTGACAGTAAGGTATGACTTCAAAAAAGCCCAGACCCATAAATACATGCATTACTGAAATCAATTCCAAACTGAAAAGCCCAGCATATTCTTTGATTGCAGGCAGGGAAAAGTGGCAATTCTGGCAGCTATAGATGGTTGGAGACTAAAAAAACAGTGACTAGTTCAAATAGCTACCAGATTCAACACACTGCTGCTCCATATGCTTGTCTCTTTTCCATGTCATGGTAGCACTGGTGTCAGAGTTCAGGCTTCAGTACAGAGCTGTATTACTGCAGCAAATGTAGAATGGCTGAATCACTGTTGCTTGTTATCTGAATTGTCTCTGACTGAAGGGCAAATATTCTTGTGGCAAATGAAAAACTTGCTCTGCACTGGACTTTGCACTGGAGCTCCTGAGGTGTGTGCATGCACTCCATTAGTAATCTCTAGCAGAGGAGTGGAGCAGACAGGTCACAGCAGTAGCATCACTCATCCCACCTGGAGCTGCTGATGCTTGTGTCAATGACCTCAGTAAACGGTGCAGAGTATGTAGAAAACAGCTTTATTCAAAGCAACCTTGAACCAGTACCCAAAGGGAGAACCAACATAAAGTCAGCAGTGTGGTAGGTATACTCCTGAGTATGACCGCAGAACTCACTCAACATGGGGATGAGTTCAAGCTCCTGGGCACAAGTTTCTCTCCGATAACCCCATGGGTTTCTGACAACAATCAAGGATTCTTACATGGCACACAGACAGAGCAATACGCAAAGCTTACATGGTCTTCTCACACTACTTGTGCTGTCCAGCAGCCAGAAAGAACAGCAAATTCTCCAGGCTTACATACAAGGTAGACAGGGTTCCTCAAAATGGACAATGTCAGGTTATGGTTGCACAACGTCATTTGCCCGAGACAGCATAGACCTCAGTTCTAGCTAGCCATGCCCTTCCTTTACCTGGCTTTTCCAGCCCACACTGGCAAATATTCTCCACTCTAAAGGATGCACAGGATCTGACAGACTTCTTTTTTATGTTAAAGGTAGCCATGGTACCCAAGATCAAAACAAGTATCCGTAACACAGACCTATTTCTTAAGATATGGTTATACTGCATCTCAAACCCTTCACAAGTCGTTGAGGTGCAAAAAGCTGCAAAATTTGTGGAGAGGAAGAGGAGCAATTCAGTGAAAGTGAAAATTGGATGTGAGCTGCATAGGATGGAAAAGACCTAAAAAAGGGCTGTACCTGTTTCAACACTTAGGGCTGCTCGTCTTCCTATGTTGAACTATTTGTTATTTTTTTGAGGAACCTGGTGATCCCTGGCTACACATACCTCAAAGTCTCTTCTTTTTACCCTTCCTCACTTCAGAGGATCCATGCTTCAGAGGAATTCTCCATACCAAGTAGAAGGGAACCAAAAAACTAACTTAGCAGCCTTTTGCACTTAGGAGTTGAGTTGCAGAGCAGTAGACCACAGGAAGCCTTCCTCTGTGAGCCTATATACCAGCAATGGACTGAAGTTTACAGTGAGATAAGAAATGCCAACCCTCTGCTGATACAGAGATAAAATAAACTACTGGAATGCCTGGCAGATAAACTTGGGTTAACTTCAGAACATTTTTATTGGTCTAACTATGGTAATGGTCTCCCTAAATCCTACACAATAGTGGCCAAGCAGACAGTGTTACTGTCTCAGTTCATAAATTGCCTCTAGATGTAAAATAGATCACAATCAGGTAAATTCACATGTGCTTTACTAGGGACACATTCAGGAATTCAGGTATTACAGCTATTCTTTTCAATAAAATAGTTAGGATTGACACCAAGGGAATCTTTGCTAAAAATTACTACAAAGGTTGGCTTAATGCATACTTCTTTATTGCTACCAAGTTACCAAAACCCAAATATTATTCTAAAATCTACCATTGTCAGCATTTTTGCAGTCCTTGGAAAAAGTGACAGTTAAAAGGTATCCTGTGCTGATTATTTACAGCATGTTCAGTTTATTATTGCACTACTGTTCTCTAATTTGTGACTGGCATGCCCTGAGGCAGCTGAGTCAGTGGGAGATAATCCTCAAAAGATTTAGCATAGCTAAATCCAGAAACACAGGTACTGAATCTTTTCAGTTCTGTCTTTCTTCCATTCTTTGTCCAACATCATACCCCTGTAAGATCATCCATTATTCTTCACCACACCTTTAGTGCTTGCAGGCACCAACAACATCTCTCATCTCCCTAAGCTTTATCTGCCCCACAGGCTTTCAAGACATTCCTTCAAGTAACAAGTTAGAAAGAAAAGGCTATGCATTTTCTTGTCGGCATAACCCAGCACTGAAACGGATGACACTTTGAATGAGTACAGTGTTCCATTTCTACAGTCAGTACCTCAATTACATTTAATCTAAAATGACCATCCTAGACTCTTCAAGTGAATCGCAGCTCCTGCTGTTCAAATGAAAGACCTGCTTCATGCTTTCTTCTGTGGAAAGTATAGGAGACACCTTAAGGAGCTGCGTAGGAATTACATTACAGCTGTTCAAATACAGACAGTGTTTATCCATGGCATCACTCATCTGTGGGCCAACCAAGACACTCGAGATCATATCAAGTCCCTCCAGCTTAAGCTCCTTAGCAAACCTTGTAAAGCAAGTGGGTAAGCTCCATCCCTACATGTGCAACTGAAAGAGGCAGGTGCCTTTGAAGGTTTCCAAGAGGAAATCCTGCCTGCCTAACCGCAATGCCTAGAGGCCTTCAGAGGCACTCTCCTCATTGATCAGAGAGAGCATATGCTTTTAGGTAGCTGCTGTATAAGTATTTAATACCCAGGGGCACCTCAAGTGCCTTGGCTGTGCAGACTGGTTCCCACCCTCAGAATCTCATTCACCTTTTTTGAAGCAGTAGCTCAGCAGGCACCTCTGTTTCTTTCCTCTTTTCTCCCCACACTTCTTATTAGCTTCTCTCCAAAGCTTATTTGGCTATTTAAAACGTCAGAAACAGTAAGCAGGGCCTTTCCGCATTCTGAGTGACACTGCAGCAATTGTCTCCATAAAAATAGATATGCTTTCGTTAAAAGCGTGCACATTTAGCCTTCTGCTCATGGCCACGCTGGCACAGTCACACATGTCTTGTTATCGCACCTTCTCCTGTAGACACACAGAGTGCCCTGGTTCACAGGGTGAGGTGTCGCCAGGTAGCTGAGTGATCTTACAGCTCACATCCCCCTAAAGGGGTAGCCGTGTTTTTCCCCCTCACTCCAAACCACCAGCTCCAACCACTTCCCTTGCACCATGTGGAGCTTCTGTCCACCTGCTGAGCTGAACCAACTCACTAGGCCAGCAGCAAACACAGCTTCCTGCTGCTCCAGTGAGCTCATTTAGCATGCCAGGAGGTGAGCCAAGAGACAAACCTGGCACGAGGGAGGAGATGGGAACACACTGTTAGAGGCAGAGGATGGGAGGATCAAGGATGGGTTTCTCCAGGGCAGTAAGCTATTCCACTGGCTGAGTGGAGTCAAGGACCCTCACCCTCCATTGCAACAAAACCTCTTTAACAAAACGGGAGTTATCAGACAAATGATCAGAAATACTGGGAGGAGTTGATTACAGAATCACAGAATCACAGAATGGTAGGGGCTGGAAGGGACCTCTGGAGATCATCTTGTCCAACCCCCCTGCTTGAGCAGGTACACCTAGGGCAGGGTGCACAGGACTGCGTCCAGGCGGGTTTTGAATATTTCCAGAGAAGGAGACTCCACAACCTCTCTGGGCAGCCTGTTCCAATGCTCTGTCACCCTCACAGTAAAGAAGTTTTTTCGCATATTCAGGTGGAACTTCCTGTGTTCCAGTTTGTGCCCATTGCCCCTTGTCCTGTCGTTGGGCACCACCGAAAAGAGTCNTAGGGCGGAGTAGAGGGGGAGGATAACCTCCCTCGACCTGCTGGCCACACTCCTTTTGATGCACCCTAGGATACCGTTGGCCTCCTTGGCCACAAGGGCACAGTGCTGGCTCATGCTCAACTTGCCGTCCACCAGCACTCCCAGGTCCTTCTCAGCAGAGCTACTTTCCAGCAGGTCAACGCCCAACCTCTACTGGTGCATGGGGTTGTTCCTCCCCAGGTGCAGGACCTTACACTTGCTCTTGTTGAATTTCATTCGGTTCCCCTCGGCCCAGCTCTCCAGCCTGTCCAGGTCTCGCTGGACGGCAGCACAGCCTCCTGGCGTATCAGCCACTCCTCCCAGTTTTGTATCGTCGGCAAACTTGCTGAGGGGACACTCCATCCCTTCGTCCAGGTCACTGATGAATATATTGAACAGGACTGGACCCAGTACAGACCCCTGGGGAACACCGCTAGTTACGGGCCTCCAACCAGACTCTGCGCCGTTGATCACAACCCTCTGAGCCCTCTTACGGTAAACCTCAGGAAAAAAAGTTTTTTTTTTTTTTTAATTGCCAGGCACAACATACACAAACCCACCTTATTCACAAAGTCTACATGCATTCACATAGTGAGATTTGGGATTTCTGTTAGTTTCCTTCATGTTTCCGGAGCTGCATGCAAGTCAGCTTCCTCAGCAACCAGGAGGATTAGGTTTAAAAAAACAGAAAGGAGAGATCTGAACTTCTCACGTTATATCTTGCCTCTAACACTTGAAGCTTTACAAAGGAGGCTAAATATCATGAGACTACTGATAAAAGTCAGGAGAGTTGGCAGCTCTGCAGACATTTATGGGCTTGGTAACACATTTTTCTGTTTTTAAGTGAAAACAGACAAAACAGTGCACATGTTAGAATAATGAACATCTTGGCACATTGCAATTACAATACTGGAACAGACCACTGTTCTGTTTTTATGGATGCTTTTGAGAAAAACAATCCCTATGTTCAGCTCCCTGTTACATTTATTCTCCAGAATTCTAGTGCCAAAGGCTTTCCCATCTTCTCTGTGGGCTTTCCAAGCAGAGTTCACCTCCTGTGAAGCACCACAAAAATACAGCTGCTGTGGAGAAGCTCCTCTTCTTGCTAAGATGGGTTAGTCACATCATAGAGAAATAGCAACATGCAATGCCATAATTACACTCAGACAGCATCAGGAGAGATTTTTTTTTTTTTTTTTTTAGAACATAAAATTATTGACTTTCAGTGTTTTGCTTCCATTTAGAAACTCCGTGAAATATTCTGTGGATAATCTAGCAATCTTCCAGAATGTGATGGTGGTATCGTCATGCTAGCCTATGATAAAATTGGTGAAAAAGAGTATTTTTGCTTGGAGATCATATTATCAACTTTGCAGGGAGCTATAAAAATTACAATGTAGAATTATAGTCAATTGTAAGTTAATTTTTGCTATAAAATAACTCGAAACAAAATTTTAAGAAAGTCATGATAAAATCTTAGGTGAAAAGGTGAACTGTCACAAAAATGTTTCACTGTAACCAAATCGCCAGTCATGGTTAAAGCTAGGAAGGCTCAGGGCTCCAGGATTAATAGAGCACACCCAGTAACAAAGGTTTACCAAACCTTTCAAGCAGATTCTGAAAGTGGGAATTAAAGTTCTGGGAAATCACTGATACCAAATCTGCTGTGTGCAATGCATAAACCAGAAGATGAAACAAATATTACTTTTCTCAGAAAATAAAAGTCTTAAGACGTCAAAAATTGAAAAGGAATTACTCTCACCAGTTAACAATAACTTTTGAGCATGAACAAGCAATACTAAAGCAAAGATCTCGCAGGGGCTCTCAAAAGGAATCTACTGACATAACTGAAATATGCTAAAATAATTCAGCTAAAAAGTGTCTGGTTTGGCAATGCATATATTACAGTGTTGCATTCTGAGGTGACACTGGTGAAGGCCTTGAGTCTTTCCACTTTAGAGTGTCCTCTACAAGCACATGACAGTGTTGAGCATGCCCTACTTGGTAAGAACAACAGTAGAATTACTGCGCTCTGATCATATGGAAATGGTGAATTAGTATTGGAGCAAGAAAAGTGAAAGACAAAAAAAAAAAGAGGGGGGCAGGGGGGGAATATTATGTTGCTGGTCCAGCTGGGAAGGCAGAGTGATGATTTAAGGCTTGTTAAAGGGAGAAGCAGGCTGACTTGCTGCCACTACTGGGGCACAGCAAAGGGGATTGTATCACCTCCCACTCCCTTCTCCTGCTGCTTTCCACACGTGTAACTGCGTAGGGACAAGATCTACAGGTAGTTGCAGTGGAAGGACAGGCACAACTCAATGGATTATTTGCTGCGTACATACGGCCCCCCTACTCCATCTGCAGCCCCCTTACAGCAGCTCTACCTGTGATGAAGGTGTTAGGAAAATCTAGTATGAGAAAGACAACTGCCGGGTGACACGCGTGTCATGTAGCTCTCTTATGAGCTACGCCTTCTAATTTAATATCCTCAAAATCTCCTAAGACAGAAGTTAAAATTTAAACAGGCATTCTGAAAACACACTCTTGATCCCATTATCAGTATCGTGGATGGGATTACAATGAGAGTGGTAATGGTGGAAATTTTTTAGGAGAGATCTAGTATCAACAGCAGGAGTGGCCACTAATTGGATTCTTTCAGTGTCACTGCAGAGTTGTCACGGGACCCTTGTTCTCTGTTGAACACTGCAGCTCTCAAGGCACTCAGAAAGGAGCTTTCTCAATTGTTATCACATCAGTCTGCCTTCCCACTCAAACACAAATCCCCCAAAGCCCTTTCTAAAGCTAAGGAAATCATGGAACCCACGACTCCCATGACATCTGCAACAAGTGTCCAGCCTCGCCTGGGTAAGAATGAGTCTTGCCGTTACACAAGGCTTGAACTCCTGATCCTGCATGAACAAACATATAACATCGAGTGCGGTATGTAAGCTAAACAAAGCTAGATAATAAACTGCAAACTGTCAAAGTAGTCTGCAATAAAGTGATCTAGCCAGAACAGAATTTGCAAATCTTTTCAAACTATTTTTTTCCATAGCTGTTTAACTTCCACTGAGTGTGGGTTTTATAATGCCTTCCACATTTGGAAACACAGTCCCCAGCATCACAACATTTTTTAATAAACTGTTTTTATCAGTTCCTGACTGGAATGAGAGCTGTTACAATAATTTTCACACTGATACTTGCCATCTCTAGAATACTTCTGGATTCTTACATACATTTTTTTCCCTAATGACCTCTCATTTAGCCTACTTTTTGAAGATGTATTTACATGCCATTTGGAAATTCACCAAGGTTTTTTTTCAATGTGAAATTACACCAGTCATAATTAATTTTTTTTTCCCTCTGAAACAGAGACAAAAATCAATGAAAGGCCAAGGAGACATGCCAAGCAGCAGAAACTGAAGTTGCGTACTATGATGGAACAAGCTCACCCACCTCGATTACAAAGTGCTAAGAAGAGGAAGCCCCTGACAAGTAATAAACTGACACATAATTAAGACAATTCAGGGCAGAACACATTCTGGCTGGAAAACATTTTCTTGGGCTGTGTCTCACTGCTCGGAGCAGCGAGGGAAAAAAGAAAAGGTGACACTTTGAAAACAACTCTATGAAGACAGTCAGTATCCCACCTAGTCTTCACTAGCTAGGGGAAAAAGAAACCCACCAGCTTTTGTGCAGTGCAGATTCCCTCACATCACAAACACAGTTGATAGTACAGACATGCCTGGTATGTTCAGCATTCCGTATCAAGCAAAGATGAATTAGCCCCCAAAAAAATGTGTTACAGCTTTCATGCAGTAGTTTATGGATCTTTTTGTACCTCTGGAATTTTTTACCTTGAGCATGTTGTGGATCTACTGAGGTTTGTACTGGTCTCAGATCTTTTCCTCAGATTATTTTTATCTCACTGTGAGGAACATCTCTGTGAGTTCTGAACACTTTTACAGCTGCTAGGATGCTAATGGGAACTTCATGTGTGTACCCAGTACAAGTGCTCTCACGAAAAAAAAAGCTGATGTCAAAGGAAGGTATGTAGAAGTCACCATAAATATGTCTTTGAATGTTTACCATCTGGAACAGTAGATTAAGTTTTGACAAGAAGCTGGACTGCCCCGTGGGCATTGTCTTTTAAACAGCCCCATCATTATAAAGGAAGGAAAAACATGATTTGCTGTTTCTAGTTTCTCAGTAAGATTTTCTGGCAGTGCTAGAGAAACTCGATTTTTTCCTAGTAAAACAATAACAAATTGGGCATGTGTAGTCAGCTATGCACTTTCTTGAAAAATATGTTTTCTTATAGATCATCTGATCTGTGGTCTGACGATACCCACAGAGAGGGCTGCGTTTCAGTCAGGCTGTGACAGCAGCAGGCTGTGCAGCTCACATTGCTGCACCTTAGCTTTGCTGGAAGACTAAACCTCTGTGTGCCGAAGCTGGCTTATTGGACTTCTCACAGGACAGACTGGGAAGAGTGGAGAGGAGAAATCCAATATACAAGGCATACAAGGCTTTAACATAGGGTCATAGTGAGGTTTTTCTTTGGTTTTGTTTTTCATTTTTAAGCTTGTAAAAGTTTATGTCACTATTTACAGTGAGAAAGAGTGGACTGAGAGAAAAATCAAAACGGTTAAATTTATTCACATACGTCCTGGTCTGGGCATGCAGTCATATTGGGGATTTAACTAATTCTCTCTTTGAAATTGCTGTAGGTCACTTCTGAGGACACATTCTTATTGAAGAGCGTGTTTGAAAATACAAGGTGAGAACAACCTGTAAAGGGGCCAAATAGCCTGCTCAAAAAAAAAAAAAAGTTAACAAAAAAGTTGGTTTGAGGCAAAAATATATGTGCAACTTGAAACATGGTTTTACAGGCATCGTTACACAGTTGAATGCCAAAATCACAAAGCACCAGCTATAAATCCCCTTGCTTAGCCTACTAAACAGATCTTATTTCAGAACACGTTATATACAGTATTATTTATAGAATATCTCACCTGTAAATGGTGAGGACAGTGTTAGATTTCTTTCACAAGAAGGAGGCCAATAATTCATAAGCACCACAGGTATGTGAGAGTTAGTGTGAAGATCTGTTATAGTGCGAAAGAAACAAATCATTTTGTTACTCTGCACAGGGAGACAGTATATATATATACAGTAAACCTTTTATTTAAAAAAAAAAAAAGGAAAATAACTCATCGGCTAGCTTCTCCATCTAGATCATATAGAGTAAAACAATTAGAACATCTTAATTCTCTGATAATCTAACATACTGTAATTAACGATAACATTTCTGACTTCTTAGTTAATTTGCTGGGCTTCCCCCGCTCCAGACATCAATGAACTAAATAGTCGAATTAAATGAAGATGATAGCAGAGTACTTCCATAACTGATTTCTTACTACATTTCTGTCCCTCTTCCTTCCTAAACATAAATTTTTGCTTACTTTTAATTAACACTTCAGATCGCTACTTTAGGATCTATAAATATAGCGAGACTTTAATGATCCATTATAGTGATGCTACTTAGTTTTCAATGACTTGTAAAACTTTCACAAACAGATCTGCAAATGAATTACATCCATCTGCTCTGCTGCAGCGGCAGGAGCAGCATTGCATTGTAGCCTGCCTTTCCCTACCTTCCCGATTTTCTCTTCACTTTAAGCCCGTGTGTAAGCCAAACCAGGTCTATCTCGACCATCAGAAGCCCAGCCAGGTCTCTGTAAAGGAGTCTTCAAACTTTACAGGCGTCTCAAATGCACTTTCCAAACACTCTGCTTTGCCTCCCAGCTGAGCCCCAGACAGGCTGCACGCTGCTCGAGCATCCTCCTCAAAACCTAGGAAATACTCTGCCGCGATTCCTTCCCCCGCCCGACCGCGCAGTTTCCACGGATCTGTTGAGACACGGAGGCATTTATACCCGCAGCCACAGCAACACACATCCTCCGGCTGCCGCCTGCCCTGTGCCGGAGGTCTGGGCGCAGCACGTGTGTGCGGGAGCGGGGAGCGGCGCCTGCGGGAGCGGGAGAGGAGGCACCCGCGGCGGTACCATACACCGCTCCAGAAGAGATTTTCTAATCTGCACCTTCAAAAGCGTGACCTTAGCTGCGTTAAGAGCGTTAGCTCGGTGAAGACGGCCAAGCATCAGGCTGTGCTCGCTGTTATCTGTCAGCCGTACAATAGCAGCATTGATAAGGCTGCAGCAACTGGCTTTGACAAGTGTGCTGTGCTAGCATTCCTCTGAAAACCGTGAAGGAAAAAGAGCGAGAGAGAGAGAGAGAGAGAGAGGCATGAGGTGCCTTTTACTTTACCTGAACAAAGTGTGGGGTTTTATTTTTCCCTCTGAGCTGCTGGAAACGATTCCTCCCTCTTCTCCCCCAAAGCTAGGTAGTTCTTCTTTGGCTTGCAGCTCACACTTGGGGAAGACCACACAGCTCCAGCCAGGCTGCCTCTCTCCCCTAATCCCCACTCGAGTGTGATGACACACACTAACCCCAACCATCTGTTGAAACACGTCCTCAAGCACTCAGCACAGTGGTGTGTCAAGACGGGCTGCCCAATCCAATCGCTGGGGCTGGGTGGCTCTTAAGGAGCTGGAGGCAGAGACAAGGGCAGAAACTATAGGGCTGAGAACTCTTTAGTAAAGTAACCTGAGATTTTGAGAAAGGGCTGCTCTTGAAAAAAAAGAGCAGAAGGGGGAGGTACTAGCGGGAAGGTAGAGGGAGTGGATTAGTCTGGTGGCCAGTTGTGTTACTTCTCACAACTCCTTGTATTCCCAAGGGACCACTGGGACCCCCTCACAGTGGGATGCACAGAAGCACAAGAGCAACACTAAAATCTTTTTATGGCGGGTCTATTGAGGGCAATCTCCTCCGAGAGTTGCTTTTCTAAAAGAGATAAAAGATGCAGTTTGAGATCCTGATAAAGTGCTAATGTGGAAGTCGTTTGCACTGCAATGTGACATTTGCATCCCGAAATCCCAACTCCTTACCGTGCCGTGATCACCCCGTGGCTGCCTCCAGCCTTCCTGGGGGGAACGGCGGAGGGAGGAAGAAGGAAAACGGGGGG
>WAAD01028151.1:12956-68531 GCA_013389945.1 Fregata magnificens
CCCCACCGGGAAACGGTGCCACCAGCCTGTTGCTTCCCCCCTTCCCCACCGCTTCCGCCAGGGCCGCGCCCCCTCGGACTTTCTTGCGGGATGCAGCCCCAGAGTTTAAGTCTCGCTGCCCTTCCCCTCGGGACCAGCCACCCCCCCAGGCGGGGCTGGGGGCGCTGGGCAGTGCCTCGGCAGGTCTGGTCCGTGGCTAGTCTGTACCTCAGTTTTCCTCGGCCACAAAGCAAGCATTATCACACCTTCCTCCCTCTCAGGGACGCTGCCAGGAAAAATACACTAATTTACAGAAGATGTCCGGGAAGGATAGATAAAGGACACAGAAAAGCTGCTAAGTGCCAAAGAAACAGTTCTTTCCTTTCCCCTCCCTGTAACAGGATAGCGTGGAAGAGACACTTAAAATCTCAAGGGTTTTACCTCATTACCAAGTGCCTGACTTGACACTTGCATTAAATCTACATTTCACATTATGACAGATGTTCTGTTTTCTTTGAACTGAAAGGGAGGAACGTCGTTTTGGCATTAAAAGTTACTCTGAAAGTGTTAACGTCCAACTTGAAGAAAGGTTTGCAATTGTGAAAAGACACACTCTACCCAGCCACAGGAAAGCTGTATGAGAGTCTTGAAACTTTGATTTGGCTTACTTGCTCTTTAATACCTTACACAAGGCTATTTCTGAATCACTAGTGGCAAAGTGAATACTTAGTATAAAGTGAGATTAAACAGCTGTGGTTCGTGCCCAGTTAGCTGTTATCAGAGCTGACCTGGAGAAGAAAAGAAAAAGAAGAAGAAACTGTAGTCACAGTAGCATTTGCTCAAATTCTTCCCAAAAGTGATTATACAGTGTCTGTTTCAGCCTATTAAACTGAAACTGCTTTCACAGATATTGGGTATTCACTAAAACACTACTCCCTAATCTGCTAATTCCAGATAAATAAACAGCTAAACAATATTTTTGACAATAATATGTGGTGAAGTAGGGGTGCAACTACTGTCCCTGGGGTATCGTAAGATTCTTAACATTGCCAATTATGTCTTCAGAGCAAGGGTTTGGTTTGATTTTGTTTTGTTCCAGCAGACTGTAGGCTGTAAACAGGCTGGATAACCTTACACATTTGGAAAGCTCTGGAGACGTTATTAAACCCGTTTGCATTCTCTTTAGCTGTACTTCTTACCAGTATTGTATTAGTAACTCTGCGTTAAAAATGTATAGTGATCAGAGATGCAGAATATAAGAAGGCCAAACAATTGTGCTGTATCATCCTGTGTACTGACTCATTGTCTTAAAAGCAGCTCAGCTTACGACTGGTCTATTTAATATTGGTCAGATGAGATACAAACCTAACAAGGTTTAACCTCTAAATACTTCTAACCAACATGAATGACAGTTATGGGCAGTACAATTATTTTATGTTGTGTTGTGTGTATGCTTACACAATGTTGTGTATTACATCTGTGTATAAATGTGCATAAACAAGATACTGAGCATTCATACGATGTACAGGCCCAGTTCTGTTATTTTTTGCCTGCATAAGCCAGAGATGCCTCTGCTGACGCCTGTCAAGTCACAATAGCGTAAAATTGACACAGTTAAAAGGACCCCTGATTGCGTGTTTTGTACACAGAGGCACATGCACGCACACACTTATCTTCAAAGACTCTTCAATGACTTGAAATAGAAACTTTCATCTCCAAAAATACTGTTCGCAATAGCCCTCAAACATTGCGCATAGTCGTGTTTTCACATAAAAGCTACTGCTGATGTTGCGGGATAATTTAACCGCTACTTTTATAACTGCAGCCAGATTTATTTTGCGGTGACAGTTTATAGCAGACTTTTCATAGAATCATAGAATCTTTTAGGTTGGAAAAGACCTTTAAGATCTTCAAGTCCAACCGTTAACCTAACACTGCCAAGTCCACCACTAAACCATGTCCCTCAGTGCCACACCTTCACGTCTTTTAAATACCTCCAGGGGTGGTGAGTCAGCCACTTCCCTGGGCATCTTGTTCCAATGCTTGACAACCCTTTCGGTGAAGAAATTTTTCCTACCATCTCCTCTATCCAATCTGCCATCTGCAAAGAGTTTAGGTTTTAAAGGCTGAAATGAAAGATGAACTGGAAGAGCTGTACCTGAAATACTGTTAAAATAATGCATCATAAAACGGGTTCTCAAGTTGACTCTCAAACCTGTGAACTTCTGCTAAGGTCAGACTGACGCCACTCAGATAAGACTTGTAACAAAGTGAATAATGCTTTACGCAAGTAACTCAAGACAATCCTAATACGCAAGATTAATTGTAGGCAATTGTGATACTGAGAAATAGTCACTCCTGTTTTGTTCCCACAGTTAGCATGTCCCTTACTTATTAGCTCCAATTAGTTTCCATGGTAGCCAGCTGTGTCTCTAAGCCAGGGCACTGAGCTTCACTCAGCATTGCCTAGACTAAACTCACCACCTTTCCTCTGCCACAGATGGCCTTGGCAGTTTTGCGTGTCTGTGCAGACATATGTACACATTTGCACATGTGCACTTCTGCTCAAGAACCTCATGTAATCCTCAACTCTGGCATTTTCAGCTCTCAAAAGAAATTAAAGGGGATTTTTCATGGTTCCTGCAGCAACCTCAGCCTATCTCCGCTGCCAATATGAAGAGAATCTGCTTTTTTATTTCCTTGAATCATTATAAGTCTACCCTGAATTTGGTTTTGAAGAGTTTATATAGGAACAGTAGAGGTTCTAGAACACAGCTATAAATGCACAGACAAGTCCACGGTCAAATTCTAGCCTAAAATGTATGCATGCAGAGGCTCATGTTGAGCTTGGGTGATCTATTGATGAGATATCATATAAAGGCCTCTAAAATCCTGAGCGGCAAAGAAAAGGTAAATAAGGAATTACCAACAAAGGTTTGGTTTCTCTCTAAAGACCCCGGGAAATGGCAGGTTCAAAGAAGCACAGAAATATACGCTTCTTTATATGGAGCACAGTGAAGACTTGGAACTCCTTGCTGCAGGATGCAGTGGAGGAAAAATGATTACATGTATTCAAGAGTTTAGGCGAGTTCATGGGAAAAAAAATCTACTCACAGCAATCAAATGCAAATAGAGAACTTCTGGTACAGGAAATCCCTGAACTGCCTGGAGAGGATCCTGGACAAGTACCATTCTTTCTTGTCCTATTCTTGCACTTTACCCCAAGCATCTACTGTTTTCCACTATTGGAGGGTGCCAAGCTTAGTATACCCATGATTTAGCGTGATACAGCTGTTCTTGCTTTCTTAAAGAATTTAGCTGTTGGTAGTTTTCGGGCCTCATCATGGGTAGTATAAGAGAGGCTAATTCCTTTTCAGAATTTCAGCCAAGATTTTTAAAGGGTGGCTATTCAGGAACCTAAGTAAAAATGGTCTGATCAAAAGTATTGAGTATACAGCAGCTGCTACTGAAGTCAGCAGTTAATTTCATTTTTCTCCATATGTAGATATTACAAAGGCAGACATGGGCTCATGTAAAATTTGGGTGCTAAATCCCAGACTATATTCTGTGCAAAACTCTGCTCAGCTGTTTCCTAACCTGGAGTCACCTAAATTCCACAGACACATGGTCTTTTAAAAGCATTCCCCTGGCACCTCTCTGCATTCCCCCATGCTGGAAGTCCATGCCCAAGGTCAAGCAAGATTCAGGACTCAGGCATTCCTTCACTTCAGTCCTCTGAATTGCTTCACTGGGCTCTCAGAGCGCACCTGCCAAACTTGGAGAGCTTTGAGGGGCATAGTTAAAGATCAACTCTTTCTTCTAAAACCTGTCCAGAGGAAGAAAAAGTAGATAACTTGTGGGACCTGCAACCAAATACCCTCTTGGGTACCTTTCGCCTCACTGTGCCTGTTCAAGCCCATTATTTAAACATAATATTCCAACAACGATTATTCTGTGTAAAAATATGATAAGGTTAATGTGCAAAAAATGTTGAAAAGTTCAGTGAATCACACACAGTGCAAAGTACAGGAAAATGCAGGACTCTGTATCCTAGAAGTGTGGATGTTAGTTCAGGTGTTCCAGAACAATTTCCGTATTTTCTGGGGTAATGTACTTTGAAATATGGACATATACATGTACTCTCCCAGTATGAATATGCTAGGTACAAAAGGACTGCTTTAGAAATGCATTAACGGTGCAGTTCCAGACTCACGATTACCTGCCCATGCATAGCTGTTGTGGAATGGAAGAGTCTAGCTTTCTTCAATTTTTCAAGGAAGCTCTCCTGCCCTCCTCCACCTTCCCTGCAATGGAATCGGATGGTATGGAAGTCGTACCCAACTATGATTTATCCCAGGTCTGCAATGCTAAAAATAGTCCCCCTGAGGGGTAACCAGAACAGAGGATAGAGTGCAGGTGAGACAGACAAAGGTTCATAATTGTCTCAATTTATCACAGGGCTTTACAATTTGTCAGATTGTCGTCATCACTATCGCTTGCCCCCAGAAGAAGATTAATGGTTGCAATGATCATCAGTCCCAAATTTGTATTGCTTCACTTACATCCCCTCCCAAAATCTCTTTCTCCTCGGTTACTGTTTCTTCTAAAGTAGCTCCTGTATTGGTAGTTGCATAGTAAGTCAGTACCAAGCAAGACCGCTGCAATAATGAAAAAAAGACATATATCTTACTCTAGCAGGAGAGTTGGTTAAATTTGTCATAGCTAAACTTTTTTTTAAATATCCCAAAATAAGAAGGAAAAAAACAACAAATGAAACCCCCGCATATTTGTCATGTCATGCTTAGGGAAAAAGAAAACAAAGCCAGCAAAAGTTTTTCCAAGCTAGAGCCTAATATGACGATTTAATGCACTGAGAAGCTGTGGTTCTTCCCTTCCCAGCTGCCAGTTGGCCAAGAGTTCCAACCCCAGCACAGTAAACAAGTGATCAGTGAGTCTGGGAAGAGCTCAACACACCAGACAGTTGGAAAATAGAGGCAAATAAAGGCAGGAAAATCAACAGACTTAACCAGTCAGCACAAGGTAGCTGATCCCATGCTCAGCAGTAAGGAAAGTGCTAAGGGGAGAGTATATATGGAGTCTATAAGGCTTTAAAGTGTGAGAACTCAGCGAGCAATGTGCTCTCAGAACTTGTGCTGACTTCACATTTTTGGACAGAGTTCAATTTCATTACTGAAAAAATTTGAGGTAAACCATCCAATACTTAACAAAAATTGAAAAAATGCCAAAAAATTAGAAGCCAGAATGTCTCATAGCTTTTAATGTTAATTATTAGTAAACTGATGGCCAATGATCACCTTTAAGTCCCTCCCTCTTACATAATTCTCATCTTTGCCCTTACTCAGAACTTCCAGCCTGAAAAAATTACAGTGACAAAGAATGAAGGACTTGAACGCCTCCTAGGTTAAACTCACCAAAATCAGTAAAACTTTCGTTATGAAGGTTCAGCCTTACCGTTTCCCCCCTTGAGTATGCCCCTAATATTGCACATAGTCAAGGTACTACTTGCCTAAAAAAACAACTATGTTCATGATGTTGTTCTGGACAGAGCGTGGGAATACACATAGTTTAACATACAGATTCATTTTTTCCTAGCGAGTCAAGGAAGCAACAGCCTCTGTAGTCCTTTTATTTTTATAACAACAAAGCATCAGCAAATCCCATAACACTTTAGGAAAATATTTCATTTAACCCCTTTGTGATCTCATCTCAAACATAACAATGAGAATATTTGGGAGCAGAAAGACCAGACACAGTGCAAGACCAACAGTACCTCTGTATAGCAATTTTTATATGATAGCAGGGACCTTTCAGCCTCACTTCTGTTCTCACTGAGAAAACAGGCCAATATGCTTAGGTTGCTTCTTATATATAATTAACTCCACAGTTGCACCTGTTAAGACAATTAACCTCAAGGAAATTGGCACCTAACGTAAGCACCTACAAGTAAACAGGTAGGCTAATGCAGCTGTAATAGCTGGCAGACTCACTCAAGGCCCTTCTGACCATAAATCTTGATGTAGTCATAACACTTAAGGTAAGCACATACTAAAATCCTAATACAGCCCCAAGTCACCAAAAGAATGATAAGGCAGTATTCACTGCATGGGAGAATGCATTTGCTGGAGCCAAGTTTTCTTAGTGTTGTCTTGAGTGCTACTGGTACCTTCTCCTACCCATGCGAATGACTTAAATGTCAATATTCATCCCTAAAAAAGTATGTGTAGACATGTATAGATAGATAATATTGATATGTAGAATTAAATATATATTCATATATAAAATATATATATGTATAGAATTATATGTATATAATTCTACATCTAAATTCCTATTGTTGGGCCTAAATCAAGGATATCACAGATTGAAAAACAAATACAAACATCATAAAACAGTATGTTTATAAACATGACCTTTAGAGAGCAATTCAAATGTAGCCAGCTACTTTAAGAAAAAGAAGAAAAAAGAAAATTAATATGCTTATCCCACTGACCCAACCCACTTGTCATTCCCTTTCTAGGTGCCAAAAGCCCAGAATGTCCTCACTCTACTGCCAAAACCTCTAGTTCACCTCCTGAAAACATCTATGGCTCCCATCTTGTGTCAGTAAAAAAAATTCATTGTAGAGAAAAGTGAGGACAGTAAAAACTGAAATGTAATATTAAAAAAGATCAAGAGGGAACTGTTAACATGGGGTAGAGAGTTGCTGGAAGACATCATGATTACTTTGTAGGTCAGAACAATCCCTCTGGTTGTATAAAAACTCCTAAGAACAGGTGCAGGTCCTGTATCAATGTTGATGGGGGGCTTCAGTGATAAAGAGAACAGAAATGTCATTTCTTTCCAAGCAGAGCTAGTTTTAGGCAGGCATGAGTGACACCATCTGAGGGACCTATTGAGCTGTCATAGCAGCAGTTTGTTCAGCAGTATTGACTAGATACAATTGTGATGTTCCAAGGATGAAGAAAGGATAGGCAAAATCCAGTGTTGTAGTAGTGGCAGAAAGATTTGGGGGAGAAAGGATGGAAAAAGTCATGGTACTTTGGAAAAAAAGAAGGTATCAGTCAAATTTCAGCTAAGAAAAGAGGTTGAGGGCATTCAAGCTGGGCAGCAAGGAGTTGGAGGGTCTTCAAGGCGGGAGGGGGGGGAAGTTTTGAAGGGGTTAGCGAAGGGTTTTAGGGGAATAGTAGCAAGAAGGGGGTGCTAGCAGGGTTTGATGCCTTTCAGGGAGGTTTTCACAAAAGGCAGAGTCTGAAAAAAAGACATTGGGCTGCAGAGCCTGCTGGCTGTGGCATTTCTGAAGGGCTGTGGGTGAGAAAAGAGATTCCTGACCCTTCTGACAGTCTGCCCCTCTCTGCACTTTCTCGTCAACTCGTGGCACAGGAGGATCTTGTTCCTCATCCTGATGGCTTCCCCCTTTCTCTCTCAGTACCCACAGCTCTCCCCCACTGCCCTTTAACACAACAGTCACGCTCCCTGTCTCTATTTAGGCAGCCCCTTGGCACTTCCCAGACTGTGACCACCAAAGGGGAAGGGACACAGGAGAGAGGAAAGGGCCAGGACTGAAAGGGGCAAAATGGAAGTCTGGCTGGAAAAGTGTTTGCTGCTCCTGATGCCACCATGGGCCTGAGTAGCCCTTCAGCCCTTCCTTCTCGTCAGCTCTCTGTCCAAGCAAAACCTACTACAGTGGCAAAGAGAAACTCCCAACAGATAGTCCCATCTGCTGTCCTTAGGCTGACACTTACCCAAAACCTCCTCTTATGGTAAATATAATTACTATTTACTCTCAGTGGTAATTTAGGGCACTGAATCTTTTCCAAGCTTGTGTCAGTGAAGTTGAATTTTAAAAAGGCTGGAGCAGGAAGTTGTAATATTTGCCTGGCTGGTTTATTTTGGTTTTATTTGAATTCCACGTTTGGTTGAAGGGAGGGAAAAATATTTTTCCCCTTCCTTCGCTCTGGTATCGATCAGTGGGAAGGTGGAACCTGGTTAGTTAGACTAGTATAAAAGGCAGAACCATTCTTCTGTACGGTCCTAGGGAATTTGGAGTATTTTTTATAGTTGGCTCATTCTCCTCCCAAGGCTGTACACACGGTTCTAAAAAAAGGACAGAAATGCCATTTTGCAACTAGTTTCGAAATTTGTTTCCATTCCACACTTTATTAAATCCAAGGCCTTTCTAACATTTTCTTCAAACTGAATGCTATCAGAGAGTCACTTTCACACGGAAAAATCAGAATTTGCAAAAGAATTGTAGTAAGGGCTGTGGTCTGACATGGAGTCCAACACCCAGCTCCACAGAGGCAGCCAAGAGCTGTACTCCATCTGCAGATGATGCAGCTTCAGAGGGCAGGTTCACATCCAGCAAAAACCACTGGAAGCGACAATCCATCCTTTTCCCTTGCTCTGCTCCTCCCTTGTTCTTCCTGACTCTTTTACATAAACATTAGCTGACCACTTTTTTTTTTTTAATGGCTAAATTTTTCAGGTTTAATCAGACCATAAAGCTGTGAAAGTGCTAGTGCTGACAGAAGAAAAGGCACAGAAACGTACAGCCAAGGCAGAGAAGGAAGAAAATATGTCTCCTTTCAGAGACAGTCTCATCTTAAATGGGCTTAAGCTGATCTTAAACTCAAATTTTGGAACTCACACAAACTGCAGGAGAGTCAGAATGGCAAAGCTTTACAACTGTCCTCTTCTGAAGGGTGGCACTAGGGGCAGAAAGTGCTCTAGTAATGAGCAATTGTCCTACTACAGGAGATGGGACCTGTCCCTGAGAAGTTGAATTACCTCAACAGGCAATCATCAGAAAACCAGCACCTTTTTTAGGCACTAGCCCAGGTGCTATTTAAACCAGTCTCATCAACAATAAAAAAGTTTTCAGTGGAGTTGAGTTAGATTTCCTCATAGTGATAGACTTAGACTGAGGTTAGGGTCTCTGCCATATTTGTTTGAGAGACGAAAGAAGGCTGGCCTTTCCTGTCAGGAAGATAGCCAGCGTAAATAACCTTCGCTTGTGCTGGAGATGTATTCTGCTAAAGAGTGCCCTTTTGAAGTTGTCTTCTTTGGGTCTCAAGAAGGCCAAGATGGTATTTTCCAGATAAATGAATACAGAGTTTTTACACCTGCTATAAGGGTTTTTAAACCTGACTACACCCACTATGTGCTATCATGACTTTGCTTCATAGGTGGTAAAATGGTCTAGCTGAACTTTCTGAGAAGAAAAAGACAATACATTTTATATATATGTAAATATATGTATACATATACACACCATCTTTTATTGCATTTAAGATTTTCCCTTTTAGTTGAGAGTGTCTGAGCCAAAGAAAAAAGCTTTTGACCTGTAGTCTTTCCAGAAGCAGCTGACAGCCTGAACTAAGCTTTGAGCTTTTAGAGCCTGGCCCTGCAGTGGGACCAAGCAAACATCATTTCACTGAAATGAATCACACTTACCCTTCTACAAAATACCCTTTCACGCAAATGAATCCACAGCCACGTTTTAAGACAGCAGTACCTGAATCATATGTAGTAATGTGATAGCTGATCAATAGCTGTGTCACAGCACTAATAATAAAGACATGCTAACAAACCACACACTGGAGCTAATTGCAGATCTTGATCCCTGCCTGTCTCGTGCTGATGTAAAAGTCCAACAAGTGGAAGTAGTGGAGTTTGTTGGCTATTTTAGAAGCAGCTTGAGCTAAAGATCTGATCTGCTCTCTTGTGATCTTTCTTTCACTTAAGAAAATCAAGAGAGAGGTATTCGATCACTGAATGACAGTAATCGTTGGCATTTCATTGGTCATTTTTAACAATAAACCTTTCCACTTGTGGTGAGTTACTTAGTAAAATAAAAATTGGTCATTTTTATTGGGACAGCATAGTTTCCTGCAGATTTTTTCCCATTCGAGTGTTATTCCTGAAATTAGCACAACCTAAGGCAGCTTGTGTTAACTCTTTCTTATGCTAAACAGCCCTTGTTAGTTTAACAGAACAAAAGCTTTGATTGTAAGTGCAAATATGTGTGAGAATCTAGAGTCAAAGCACATTGGTGGCTTTTTTCTGAATGACTTGCTTTGGTGCAAGTTTCCAAATAAAGATTTAATTGCACCCACTTGCATCAATTACAATATCAAAGCGCAGAAGTTATAAAAACAGAAGGTGCATACACAATGGCTATTTCACAGTCTGTTTTGAAAACAGATTAAACACAGTTATAATGATCATTTCTTCAAAAGAATTCAGAGATTATCAGAAACAGAACAGACTGTGGATTTTAATTGAAAACTCAGTCCGAATTCATTGTATCCCTCCACCCCAGCCTGGTCTCTTTCACAGCATTCAACAGAATAGTTAATGAGTGGTTTTAACAGGGGGAGATTTGAAACCAGGAGCTGAATACGGTTGCAGTACCCCATTCTTAATATTGCAGTGCCTGTGGTACCTTTGGGTGATCTCATTTCCTGCACTTAGGCTTTGACGTAATAACACTTAGCACCTGTACGTATAACTTAGCAATTCATTATAACAACCCAGACACTCTTCACAGGCCCCTCAGATTTGAAAATAACTATCTGTACATTTCCAAGGAGAAATCGGTCTCCCATATACTTGAAAGCCCTTTGTGACTCTGAAATGTCAATATTTCTCTCAAGAGAATAGAAACAAAAATGCAAAAAGAACAGAGCATCCTTTTATATTTTGAATATTAATAATCACAAAGACCTTTGTTTAGACCACAGAAATTCCCTGGAAAGTGTTCTGATACAGATTGTACAACACACTACCTATTAAAACCAAATGATACCAATAACACTTTTGAGAAACATAGGCCTAAATTTGAACATCACCTAGGCAAATTAAAAATGTTTAATTAATACAGCTCAATAGTTATTAGATAAAGATATGAACATACATAAGTTCCACTACATATTGATTGGTGAAAAGTCAGGAATATATTGAAAAATGTGGAGAAAGTTGATATAATGATTGACAGAAATAATTCCTTTATGAACATAATGCATTGGCTACGTCATTTCATCTTTTTTACGCAAAGATTTTATTTTCTGGGGTTCTTCATTTCCACAAGCAGAATGACATTACAGACCTCCCAGGCAAGGCCCTTCACATACTGGGTTTTCTGAAGGCTGTTTCACTGGAGTTTCATTCTGGTCATTTTGCCAAAGCAGCAGTCACTGCTGAGGGTGCTTCCCATCCCAAATTAAGCCTCAGGTCTTGTCCACAGGGTGAGATCTGGACCACTTTGACTCTTCCTAAACACATGCACGTGGTCTCTCAATTGTCCCCAGCGCTGGGTCAGGGCACACCACTGCTTTGCTGTCATGGTCCCTTCAGCTGCTTAGAAACTCTCTGCTGGTCTGGGACCCCACTCCTGGAGCACCCCAGTTTTATGAATGCAGAAGACATCCCCCCATATCTGTATAGCACTTGCATCAAGTTTACCTCTGCAAAGAATCTGTCCCAATGTTTTAGGAGAGTGAAAAAACCTTTTGGAAAAATTGCTGCCTCCTAAATTTACTTGGCTTTTTACTCTCCTAAATCTTAAAGCTGAATTCTAACAGTGGTTTAAATCACTGCAAATTTCTCTGAGGGGATTAAGCATTTTAATCATACTGACATGAAAAATATCCAGTGATATATCTATTGCATAGTCAAAAATAAAAATTAAAATCTTCTAAAAATATTAGCTAATTTAGAGTGGCAAGGACACCAGTTAAGGACGTTGAAGGATTAGCAATTGCAGCCAAAGATAGCCAGGTGGCCAATTCAAACGCATTACAAAACCTTTCTAAAAAGTAGAAAACCGCTGTGGTTTCACATCAGATCGTATTTCTGTGCAGTTCTGTCACTGTCTTTTTTTATATCGCATTCAGTCTCGGAAACAAATTTAGCAATCACCTACATCTCACGCAAGTTCAAGTGCTGGCCTGACAGGAACTCTGATGGGCATCCTCTCCACGGTCCCTGCGGAGCCGCTTCACATCCTCTGCCAGGCAGAGCCGGCGGCTCTGGCACACGGCAGCAGCCTGCGCAGAGCTGGCGCAGGCTGCATGTGGGGAGATCAGCCGCCTCTCACAGCAAACATTACTGCAGGAGAGATAGGCAGAAAAACCTTTCGTGTGCATAGGGTTGGAACCGTGACATATTTTGTTCATGATAGACTTATCTCCGGTGACTAGCAGCAGCTCTTGGGTTTCAGGCAAAAAAAAAATCTCCCTATATAATCCTAATTCACCTACTGTCACAAAGGGGAAGCACACGAGGTGCTCTAGATGACAAGGGCCATGATGACACCTACCAATTTCTCCTAACTTTGGTGCATGGCAGGGAAGCTAAATGGGTCTTGGACGTAGGGTGGTGTAAGGAATGGGGTGCCTGTCATGCTGGTGTCCCCCGCTCAGGGCCAAAGAACGCGGGCCAAGCAAGCGCCTTATGTCTAGCGTTACCACTGAGATCACAACTTCTAATCGTTTCCCTTCACTTCCATACTCTCCCCAAAGCATCTCACTATTGTTTTCCTTGGTTTAGATGCACATGCTTTAGCCTTGAAATAATAAACAGACACCGGGAGAAGGATACACTGGTTTAGAGAGGAGATGATTGAGTAACTCAGAAACCTTTGAACAAAAGAGCAGAAATTTCATGAAATCGTCTATTTGTTTTAATTACCTGGTATTCTGGGGCCAAGATGTTTCGAAGTCAAATGACTATAATGAGCCTTTAAAATCTATATTTGGATAGATAAACAAATAGCGCTGAGCATTGCTGTTGCCTCCACCTTGTAAGGGACAAGCAAATGGCTTCCAGGAGACGTGCAGCCATTCACTCAGGCAAGCGAGTCAGTGGCTCTGGTGAGCCACCAATGCAAATGAAAAGTGGGGACGAGAACAAGCTCTGGGACAGATCCTGGCATAGAAGAGTTACACAGTTTATGCCTGCACATTTCCAGAAAGAGCAGTAGAAAACTGTGTTTCCTCCCCACCTATTAATGCTTGTTTTCTTCTTTAAAACATAGAACTAATGAAACTTGAAGGAAAACTATCTGAATTAATAAAGGCTATTGGCAGAAGAGGGAGAACATTTTTGGGCTGCAGCAGAATAGAAATGAGCACAGAGACATTTTGCTAACCAAACAGTGCAGCTAACCCCAGGGGCAGAAAAGTGAGGTGCTACACTTAAAAAATGCATTGTAGAGGTTTTCTCATTTTACACATTTAGGGACAAGCCCAGCAGGACAACGCTGGTGTGCGGCCAGGAGATTTACTCTGAATTCACACCAGTGCCACACAGCAGAATTAGCATCGCAGTCTCTGGGGAACAGCTCCCTTTTGGTCAAAGTATTTTACAGATAGGTTGCCAGGAACTGAAATCCAGTGGAAACAGCAGTTCCCAAACTAGGACTCACCCTCTGGGAAAGAAGGGGGGGATAGGAGAGATACTGGCAGGGCTGCAAGCTGAGATGAGTGGCTGTAATCCTGAATACTGGATGCTGGATGAGTTGGGGGGGAAAGGGGGAGAGAAGGGTCACGAACGGTAGAGTTCACTTGGGAGAGGGGCACGGGAAAAATAGTTTGGGAAATGCTGCGGCAGAAGCCTTTTTTTTTCAAATCCCTTCTTTTCCATTGTTGCTTCCTTGAACAAAAGCAGCCCATGCAAAGACAAAGGCTTGAAACTAAAAGGCCTGACACATATTGCCTCATCTCAGTATCAAATATCTCCTGCGATATTTGCATTTCTTATACCATAAATAGAAATACTTGAACGCAGAACTCATTTCCTGGTTTCTCAGAAAATGACATCCTCTTCCTACTTGCCAATTTCCCACATCTCTCTGTGCTTAGCGCTGGTGGCCTGCCTTTCCCCACCATTGTAGTGGTTGTTCTCTTTTCCAGCAGCCACAGCCTCACATTTGGTAACCTTTGCCCTTCCATTTGATCAGAGCCAAAATGCCACCTTTAGAAAACTAACGTACCAGAGAAAATGGAAATATGAAGCTGGGTAACCCAACAAGCTGTTATCTTACCCTATTTGTCACTGAGGTTTATTTTCTGGAATTCACCTGTGGATTTTAAATTCAGCAAAGATTTTCTAAAGGAACCGGAGCATTTGAAGACTCGGGATCTCCTTACCAGCACAGCCCCCTTTAAAACTGAACCTCTACCAATGTGGTAAATTTGAGGCAGAACAAGTATTTACTGAAAAAGAATAGTACTTTACCTTCAGGCTTCTTTGAAGTCTTCTTGTCATTACTAGATATTTCATTGAATTATCTTGCCATCCCCCAAATCATCTTTCTGCTGACACAAGAGAGCTTCACCTTCTTTTTGATCCTACAAGTGAAGCCATGTGGAAATGATTGAGAGTGACGTCACGAGTTCAGCATTATGATTTAAATTTGGGATCAAGCAGGAGGAGGGGAAAAAAATTACACGCATCCATGATTACTGTGTTTGGGTCATTCAGATGCAGGCTTAAAAAAATAAGGTCTTGTCTCAGTGAATATGAAAAGTACCATGGGATCTTTTAATAGGAACTATTACTTGCCCTCATATATATATCCAAAACTTTGGCTTCTTCCCCAGGCTTGTTTATGTGACTTTTTGATCGCTGCTCTCAGTATCAGAGGTAACAGTGTTTCGGCGACGCTGTATGTAAATAAGTTTTCAACCTTTCAAAAGTAGAAGCATGTGTTTCCATAAGTTCCAGACCCCTTCTGGCCCCTCAAGTTGAGCACCCAGAGCATGAAATGCTCGAAACCACTGAGTTTAAAACACTCACCCATGATTATTACTAATTATAGTAAAATTCAGGTAAGTGTCTGGAAGGCGACCTTTTTAGAAAGGACTTTTACATACAGGAAAAGTTGAACAAGTAAATCGAGGGTCAGAGAAAACAGCTTGCAGGGAGAAACTGAAGGAACTCTATCTGCTTAGTTCATTACAACAGAAGACTAAGAAGGGACTGGCCAATTTTGTATCAGGAGTCCTCCAGGAAGAAAGCTCCTTAGTTCCCCAGCAGAATCGGGAGCAGTGTGGGAGGCTGATGCTGGAGGTGAAATGGCAAGGTGCTACATATGTGTTTTCTGAGCTGAAGTAATGCTCCACTGGAATCCACTACCAAGGAAACACCATCTTCTCATGTCACGAAGAATGAGAGTGGCCCCTTTTGGGAGACTTGCTTTAGCCAGTCTCGGATTCTGCTTTGTTCTGTGCTTTTTACTGCATTCAGATCAGAGGAAGCTGGGGAGAATGTGATACACAGGATTGTTAGTTCACTTTGAATTGTATAAATCTAGAAAGGACTTGGGAATTTCTTTTCTTTCTTTTTTTTTTTTTTTTTTTTAAACCAGAGGTCATTGGAATGTGAAGAAGAGTTTTGCTATAACAATCTTATGGCAATGTGAGCAGTGAGGGTTGAGCACAGAACAGAGCCTATGGAAGGGTATGAGAGGACACCCAGAAGCATTACAGCAAGCTTACAAGCGACCTGGGATCTACACAGAGAATTCAATTCTTTGAGATTACAAGCAAGGTAGGAGACACATATGTTTTCTTAAATAGAAGTAGGTATCTTTTGCCACCAATGAATAATGTTCACCTCTAACCTCTGATTCAGCTCTAAGCCCATACTAAAAGTATATCAATATTTCTCTGTATGTGAATACCTAGGCTCATACACAGTCTGTGACTTGCAGTATTCATTAAATATCCCTTGTACCACACATGCATACATGCATACTGGCAAATAAATGAATGAGACAAAAACTTTCAGCCCCAAGGCTCATTTCAATGTTTAAGCTTTTGCTTGCTCCTCCAGGGATATTCATGTCAATGTCTTAATAAGGCAGGGACAACCATTTACATGCCTGAAAACATGTGCACAAACTCAGGAAACCATGCATGAAGTGGGATAAGGAGTCGTATGTTTTCTCAGAGGGAAAAAGTGGAGTAGTCCTCTATTGTGCAGCACAAGCCTCAGTCCGCAGTTAACTTTAACAAAAGCATCAGCATGATCAGTTCAAGCAAACAACAACAACAAACCATTAGCCAAAAAGACAAACATATCACAAAATAATTATATGACTTTGGAAATACCCGTTGTACTAATTCACAACTGATATTGTTGCTACTGTGGAAAAGCTTCCTCAGAGTTTTCTGCTGCAGAGCACAAGATGTTGGCAACTCCAAAGGTGATTTCCAGTTAAGATCCTGGTTAATCCATCTGACTGCAAGTAGTCCTTTAACTTGAGCATTAAAGAAAAACCTAAACTGAGATGTGGTCTTTATGAAACCAGTGCTTCCAAATGGAGTCATTTGGGAAGAATTATACAATAACAAGTTTTCAAAAATAAAGACATGTATTATGTATGATATGAAAAATAACGTGGATATTTGCATTAGTCTCACATTCTAGTAAACATAAAAGATCGCATGCAAATTTATTTTCAGAAAAAATTCGTAATTTACAGAAGAAAGATAAGGTTAATGAAGATTATAATGTTTAAATTATTATACATATCACTGATTTTATTTATCTGTTAATTGAATTGATTCTCTTTATAAATTGCTCTCCATGGCGTAAAATGGCAAAGAGCCATTGCTTACCATGGAGGTGAATATCTGTCTTATATTATAAGCACGGCTTTCATATTACGGTGTTAAATAGAATTTGCCGAGTGAAACACACTTGAAACCCAGAGTTACTGTCTAAGCAAAGACCTGCAGGGGAATCTATCTAGGAGTTACTGCCCTGAAGGAGAGATGAAACTGCTTCCTCCACCCAGGAATTTCCATGGCAAAGGCAGAGAACTGGCAGTACAGGCAGCTGCCTTGGGCAGCAGCCTGCAGGGAGAAACTGCAGCGGGTCCACGCCTCGTCTGCCCAGCTCACAGTCCCATGTAGGAGGGAAAGCTCACTTTCAACACGGTCTTGGGCTAATATGTTGAATCACTTTCACCATGTGCTTGGCATAATATGCTGGATTAGGACTAATTCCTCATTCGTTATTCCAACAACCTTAGATCCAAATAGCAAATGTGGGAAGAGGCAATTTCCAGCAGACATGGAGAGTAGGTAGCTACAGGCAGTCGTAGGGTAGCATCTTAGCAGGCTGCAGCTCAATCCTCCCTGCTGAAGGCATTACAAATTGTAGCTATATCCAGATTCCCTGCAAGAAGACATCCATGATGGTGGAGCACAGTTCGGGAGGACACGATGCACATGTCCCCTTTCCAGGCACCTCTCGGTACCCTTAGTTAGAGGGATGACAACCTGTCGGTCTTCAGGGCCAAAACCTGGCCAAAGGATGAGGTCTCTTATTGTTCTTTGCTAAGCAGAGGAAAACTCTTGCCTTGGTGGAGTTGCAGTAACCTTTCAGTGAGCATTTCTGTACGGCTTCAGCCCAACACAGAGTAGATACTATGTGTAGATGCTTTTGCACAATGTGCAAAGTTTTCTGGAAGTCTAAGGCCAGGGCCATCTTTGCATTGTTTCGAAATCACCACAATGGCACCCAAGTTCCCTTCCTTGCCCCCAGTTTTCTTCCAGATCTACCCTGGCTTTCTTAAGTTTCCCAGACCATATGGCTTTGATGGAACCACCCAGTCATAAATCCCACCAGCCCCCTGAATCTAACTGCTGTAGCAATTTAATTTGAGCCATATACTTTCTGGGACAGCAATTCCGTACTTATTTAAAGCGATCCAGGGAAAAAGAACTCTCTGAACTTAGACACTGACTTCAATGAGGATTTTGCCTGCGTATGCACAGCAGAACTGAGCTATTAACTGCTGATAAAGGACTGGCTCTTTGAAATATGTTTTGTACTTTGATGTTTTTTTAAGAAGGAAGTTAAAAGAAGTTAAAAGAACATTTAGATTCAATGATCAAGTATTCAAAGCACTTAGAAGTTCTCAAATTAAGGTGTCATTTAACGAGGCATGGGTCACATACAAGTTTAAGACTGCAGTTGAGGATATACAAGAGAATCCTGAAGTTTCTCAGATTATCATAATTCTGGCTGGAGCCATTGGCCTGAGATTTTATGTGTTTTCAACTGTTTCGGTAACATCTACATGGGGTTTTTTCCCATTTTTTTGAAAAAAGAGAAATTGAAAAACTGACAACACACTGATGTTCCCCAGCAGAAGTCTATAGCAGATTTGGGTTCCTAGCTTCTTGAATGAAATGGAGTAGGATATCATGCCCTTTGTAGACCAGTTACTAAGGGATGGAGAAGAGAAATATACTCCGATGGTTATTTATTTCCTAGTCAGGGGTGGAATGTTCATAGCTCTTCCATTTTTAAAATCATTCTTCTACTTCTAAGCCATCCCAGTCTCCTTTGACTCCTATAAACCTCATTCATCTACACGCCTGTTCTGCATGTTTATTCCTGCCTCTTTCAAAATCTGCAGCTTTCTATATTAGTTAGGTTGTTTCTTCCTCCTTCTCCTGTTTTATGGCAAACAATATGTTAAATTCATACACAGTCTTCTTTCCAGTCTAGTAAATATCAAATAATGTCAGGGGAGACCTGTACCTCTCTTGCAGCTCTGGGAAGGCACACGATCAACCCGGCTGACATATCAGAGCTGTATGAGGATGCAGCATGTTCAGTGCACTGGAATTTTTTGCAACTCTGCAATTTTCAAATACATATATACTTCAGCCAGTTGTAGATAGATTTTCAAAAGGATGTCAAAGAATAATACATTCTTATTCTCTGTTGCCAAATTTTTAGTCTCTTGTTGGGAATATTCTATTTTGTATAAATAATTAAACATCCCAGCCAAAGCAAGACTGGTTTTATGGCCCCAATGGTTATCACATTTCTCTAGTCTATTGTTCATATCCCTGTTTCAAATTGGACGGCACAGCAATTTTTAATCTGGTGTTCTAGATTTCAGGTAAATGATGTAACCAGCAGGCTTTTCTCACATTTCCATGAAAACAATTCCAGGAGATCATTTGTTTGTTCTAATGTCAACCAAGCAAATTTTCATTTCTTGGCAACATGTAGCCTTGAAAAGTGTGCCTTCTATAAATACAACTGATACAGACTAATATTAGTAGAATAGTTTGAAATAATTCTTATCATCTTACTAGAAGAAACAAACAGTCTTTACTCCTTAAATGTCTGAAGATCTAAATTAAAATCCTTGTTTCACAAACACTTGTATATCTGGGGATCAGCACCTGTTAAGCATTTTTTTTTTTTTTTTTTTTTTTCTACTGCCGTACACATCAAGCTTCAAGTTCATTTTAGAAGATCAGTATGCTGTATCATAAGACAACAAAACACTATACTACAGACATCTGTGTTTGTTCCATGATAAACAGGAGGAGGTTTTTAACCAAGACTTTTGTAATTCAAAGGAAATTCTCAACTGCACACACAATTAATCTCCCAGTGCTCTGCTGATCATATATAGAATAACAGAGGATGACCAGCCTCTCTTCTCTTGTGGACACATATAGATGCCATCTGGGTTGCTCTGCTAGTCGCCCCATTTTCCGCTCTGTATTTAGCCTCCTGTATAAGAGGGAAATCGAGAGCAATGATCACCTGAGAAATGACTGCACTATGTGTGGTATCACCATCACGGTGCAGTTTGGGGACAGGCTGACCGAGCTTTTACAACCTCTGAGTTTGTCAGCTTATGTCAAGCACGAAAAGAAACAGGCATTTGCAAGGGGGACCTTCTAGTCCTGCTTAACTTATTTGAAGTAAAACACTCTAAATGTTGGGAAGGGGAGGAAGGAGGTGAGATGAGAGGGAGAAAATGAATGTTATACCTCCCATATGAGTTTTGCCATTTGTTTCATAAAAAGATGTTAAAGCACAAGTCACTTCATTTTATAATTTTTGTACCACACGTTCTTTAGGGAAAACACTGTGAGACCTAGAAGCTTTTGGGAATAATATAGCATAATCTGGAGAAAAGTTGGTGTGTTTATTCTGTGTTTTGTAACTGACCACTAATTCCCTAAATTAGTTTGTAGTTAACTCTCTCTTTGTTTAAGTGTGTAATGGGCTGCTGAGTCAAATATTTTACTGACTTCAATTTGTGATAAGTATGCTAGTCAAATGCTGTGGTGATGTGCATTACATGAGTTGCAAAGCAATGATTGAGTTATGCCTTCTTCCCAATGGAGCGCTAATAAAAAACTTTATACTTTACAAACCATCATAACTCTGTATATGCCACATGAAATAAGGTATTAAAATGTTTTAGAGAGCTTTAAAAATTTTATTGGTACTTTTTTGGTATTGCTCCACCTATAAAGCTGGACTTCCTTAATTAGTAAGGACCTAGGCTCAGGGGAAAAAAATAAAATGTCTGGGAAATATTGGACCCTTTAAATTTTAAGTACGCCATCTGTAGTAGGTTTTGCTGTCACACAGTTAAATGAAGTATGCTTAGACCAAGTGGTCATCCATCCTAGGCAGAACGTTCATACAGATTAGTCAGTACATTCATTTGGGGTTTCTGATTTAACTTCCAAGTGAGATTAAGTTCTTGGTTTGGGGGAATTATTTTATTCTTCCCAGGGTCTTGCTGCTCATTAAAAGTTCACTGCACGCAGAAGAGTCATTAGCTATTCTATACATCATAACAGTATCCAGTCAAACCGTTCCTAGCTGCAGACAGATGGGTCAGCAATGCTCTTGTCAGAAAACATTTCTCCCTAAAGGAAGCCATTGGACATTCCAACTAATTTAAAACTCACAGAGGAGCATATGAATCCTATGTCCCAGAAAAATCAGGCAGTCATATTTTTTGCAAGTGCTGGCTTCCCCTCCTCTGATAGTTTGTCTGATGGACATGTGCTTGAACAGACCGCTCCAGCCCTGCACACTTCCAAATGAGGCCTGGAGCCATAGATGTCTGTGATGATCTGCAGTTTAACCCTTTCTTGCAACTGAATTTTTCTGCCTTGGAAAATACCCAACATGCAATGTATAGATTTCTTAAGTTGTACCAGGGACTTAGTTATGCTTACACTAATTCACAAAATTTATGACCCTGGAGACCTCCATAAAACAGCTTCTGCTTTACAGGTACATGAGTGGAGTGAGAAGAGGGCAAATATCTGTGCCAGCCCCTGTTGAGGGGAGCAGAGGACTGGGGTGAGGCTGTTGAATAATGGGGAAAGCATAGCTAGGACCACCTCCCACCGCTACACCCTAACCCCACTGGAGCCTTGCTGTAGAAGCTTCTCTTGGCTCTAACCCCAAAGAGCTGGGTCTCAGCTGTGGTTTTTTCACATATTGATGATACAACTTATGTTACAGTCCCATAATGGTGTTTTACCTGCTATGAGTTTAAATAAAAGTATCTTGTTCCTCTCTTCACTAACTCAGCTAGCTACTATGGTCACAGTAACAACTACTCAGTTTTCTCTTTCCTTCTGCCTCTAGGTTATTTTCTTCAGCGCAGGGTACCCTTTCAGCTTCTCTCTGCAGAGAGCGGCAGGTGACTTCTCATGGCTGCCTCTGCACCTGCTCCTCACTCATTTTTAGGGCTGAGATTTTACAGAGACTCTGAAGTGTCACCCAGGTTTCCCAACAGTGTGCCATCCGAAAGGCATCCGGGCAAATGCTGAGGACAATTTCTTGCTTAGGATACCACTGCAGTGCAAATTGCCCCAAGGAAAAGCTGCTAGGACAGTGGGAGCAGGACTTTAAACAGGCCCATTGGAGGCTACATCTGTACTACAGCTGGAGGTCTGACTGCAGAATACCAAATAAGTTTAAAGTCGCTGGCGGGAGGGGGATGGTACTTACCACAGCAATGAGACACCAGGACTTTGTCTATTTAGTTGCTGCCAGCGGCACTCCACTGTTATCAGGACCTGAGAGTAACTCTAGCTCTAATATATGTACGTACTTCTGATTGCAGCATGAACAGTATGTAAACAGCAGGACCTGAGAGTGGCTTAGCACTAGTCTACTGCTCTCTGAATATGTCTGTAGAAAAGAACACCAGCAAGTTTTCTGTGGACATTATGGTGGAAGCTAGTCATATTTTCCACCCACCAGATCTATGGAGTAGGATCTTTAGCCTAATTTACTTGAAACTGTCAAATTTAACCCTTAAGATCCCACAGATCCCATCCCTCTGCATGTTAAGTCTTGCTAATAGCTAAAAAACAGGGCCTGGCAAGAAACACCACACAATCACTTTGTGCATAACTGATGGTATAAGAACATAAGCAAATAATTTTCAATACTGACTGAAACACTGATACGTATTTTTAAGATTTGGTGACTAGGTCACAAGGATGTCAATACAATCCCTCTATCTGAGACTTTGCACTTCAGTTGCTGCTTACCCAATACACATTCATGGGATGTAAATATGATTTGAAACATCTGCATCACACTTGTGGAGTGTCAGCTGGACACTTACACTTTTCTGTACGCAGTTCATAAGTTTTCCCCTGCAGCCTCTTCCAGGGACCATCTTTAAGTCAGGAGGTGAAAAGGAGAATATGGCAGCTTCAAAAAGATTTAGGAATGGATGCCTTAGTCCAGAGCATATCAAGAAGCAGCATATCGTACAATTCTTTAAAAACAGAAATATCCCTCACTCAAGTAAACACCCACATCCTGTCTGCAGCACAAATCAAAATTTCCTTTTGCTTTGTCCCAGATCCAAATTACTCATCTTTTTGACAAAAGAGATGTTATTACTAAAGTATAAGCACTCCCAAGACAGAGGCAGATTTTCTAAGAGGCTCTTTTTTCAGGTTAATGAAGCTGGGCAGAGCATTGTGTGGTGGTACTCCTCTGCCTCCAGCACGTGTTCCTGGTTTCATGTGCTAAGCTGGCATCAGCATCCTGCTTGCTCTCCTTTGCCCTGCTCCTTCCACTGTCTGTCCCTCTCCCTCTTTCCCTTCCTCATCTCTTGCCTTCCTCCTAGACTTGCCTTGTGGCAGAGTCCTTTAGCTGAGAGATTTAACTCACAAAAACCAGAAGAGAATTGCCCGTGGTTTTGCTGCCTTTCCTGCCAGCTTGGGGACTTGGGTTGGCTCATGGAAGGTGATGCTAAAATGAAGTGGTGGGAGAACATCATGGAGAGCAGCCAAGGAGGGAGATCTGCGAAGGGGGGGCAGGACCTTCCCCCTTGGTAGTGGTGAGAAGTTTTCACCTAACTCCATGCCTTCGGGTCTGTCTCCATCAGGTGCAGCAACCACAATAAAATCATGTCCCCACTGGATTTTACATACCTTATGCTCCAATTCATCAACCAAGACAAGATCTCAATTTCAACAAGTAGCTGCTAACTGAAGTTACTCTCCGAGTGCCCAGGAAGCAATAAAATTTCCTTTTTTCAGTGTTCCTTCTAGAGTCATCAGGTATTTCACAGTGGCTCCATAGAGTAATAATAGTATAGATACAAAACATCATAGATTTTTAAGTGCACACCTAAGAGTAATTATGTCAACTTCCCCGTCTAAGTTTCCACAACATGCCAAGTCTTTCTAGCTGCTTTTCTGTTAGCTGCCAGTATCACAGACAGCTAACAGAATCACAGGCATCACATGGCATATGATGAACTTACCATTACGTCCTATTTTTAACTCTGGAAATTCGAAACTACCACCATCATTGTTGAACATCATTTGGGAAGCCAGTGCACAGTAAACTTAAGTAATTAACCAAGTTCATGGTAAAGCAGGAAATCTAAGCCTGTGTCATCTAAAATCCTAATTATATATCTAACTGCATAAGTGCAGATGGCAAAAGTATAGATACCAGATTACAAGGCATATATTCATAAACTCCAAACCTAACTCTAAGCCATAGTTACCCCTGCTCTTGCAAAATATAAAAGAAGAAAGATTATCTTTTTTGTTATCTTCCTTGCAGGCTATGAGGTACTTTGGGAAAGAAAGTAGTGAACTAAATTAAATAATTTTATTCCCCTTAAAATGTACCATATAGTGCCATAGATACTTACCAGGACAAAACTCCAAATGGACAAAAATTAATTTAGAAACCTTCCTAATGGCCTTTGTTAGAGGAATGTAAAAAGATTGCTACTTAACAACTCTCAGTTTTAAAAATATGATGCATTAAAGTTTGATACTCAGCTGCAAAGTGACTTCAGTGCTTTTTGGGTAGCCCTGCAGTCCATAAATAGGATGCATAAATGCTTAGGCACCCCAGTATCTCCAGGTATTCTCTGATTCTGTCTAAAGGACCCATTTCATGCAAGATTGCCTTTCCTACATTAGACAAACTTACTGGCTTTCTGCAGCTCAGAGTTCTGGTTTTCAAGGCCGTTGGATATTTGGAGATCCTGTCGACATCTCCGGCTCTTCAGCACTGCCTGTCACCACATCCTACTCCCATTGTGGAGCTGTCAGAATGGCTCTGACCCTCTGTCGAGTAACTCAGAGGAACCACAGGCTAAGTGGGTAGCACTGACAGATATGCACTGATGTGGATCTCGCTGGCAAATTCAAGAGCTATTTTTGGCTTTTCATTTTTAATATCCACAAATCAGCAAGAAGTGAACTGGAAAGTGAATAGCCTTCTCCAGTAACATTAAGAGGTTATACTCCTTAAAATGTTTTCTTTTTTGGAAATGTGAGTACATACAATTGGATGACTTAGCTCATAATACCCCATATGTTAGCTCAAAGTTGAGAGCATTGGTAAAACCATTGTCCATTAAAACTGTCTAAGTGCTTTCTTGCTTTTCTTTGGCATCTGTCCTACAGTAAAGTACCTTACCTCGAAATAATCTCCCTTTTACTCATGGGGACCACCACATTGGCTGGGAGGATGGAGTCACTCAGCGGGAGAGAAAGCAGTACCAAAGCCTATGGCCAGCTTAAGTATATTTGTATATTTGCATATTTAGACAGAGAAAGGAATGGAAAGCATTCCCCCACCTCCCCCTTTTCGGTGGCTGTCATTTTGAGCATGGCTAGAGGTAGGATGAGGTTAAAAGTTCAGGAAAGAGAGAGAACACAGAACAACATCCTATGCACTCCCTGTAATTGTGACAAGGGGCTTAAAACCCTTCCCACGTATTGCCGTATACAGTACTCACCGCAAGTAGTCCCCTATACTGTCTGGCTGTGATTACAGCCAGGAGCGGGGTAGGACAGTCCTGAGCCTGGCAGGCAACTGTGGTTTCAGCATGCTTTGCTGGATGGATGAGACCTGGCATTTCCAATTAGGGCACTCACACAATGCAGCAGCCAGGCCGTGGCATTGCCATGCAGCCCAGCTCCTCAGCGCAGGCTCCCTCCCACAGTCCCGCTCCGTCGGCACGGCAGCTCCAAGGTAAGGATTGTGCTCGCTGCCCTGTACTTGGGTGCATAAACCATGAGAAAATTTATATTTATTTTCTGTACACGCTCTCCTCCTCACAGGGAAGTGCAGATCGGGATTTCTGTACAGCACCATATTGAAAGGATGAGGAAGGACTGCTGGGTTTTCCCAGGCTTGTGAGCTGCCATCAGAAAGCAGCACTTCAAAATGGAAGGGCCAAGTAACACTCCATCAACCGACAACAAGCAGACCTCCCTAGGGAGGCAGGGAGGTGCCTTCCTGGAGAGGCTGCAGGTATTTGAGAGTGCTTGTAGTGGAAAAGGGATCCGCTTTCACTTTGTTTGGGGTAGTCTCATCCTTTATTCTGATACGGCCAGAGTAGATTTAATAACATTCATCAAAAGTGACAAATGATTCACGCAGTAAATTTTGTTTGTGGCTGAATGACATTGAAACACAGGATTAGGTGATTAGCTTGCCCCAGATTTGCTAGCCTTGAGTTTCTGAGGTTAGAAATAAAACAATTAGCATACGTTGGCAGCGAGGGAGGCCAGAGCACAGACTGTGTATTCCTGAGTTTCACCATTCCCACTGCCAACAGCACAAACAATAACCCCAGAGACCCCTGCCTTTTATGTCTGCTTAATCTGTATGGGAGGGAATAATTTTTGACTCCAGTTATTGTTGGAGATTTGTATAGTATCTTAATTCACTGGCTGAATCTAATCCTTATCTCAAAACTTTGCATGGTAGTATGTAGCTACTGCCACTCAAAGCTTTCTTGCAGCTATCAAGAAAACTGCTCTGGGCTCATGAATATCGCCAGCTTTGTGTAAAACCATGAGGAGCTTCATATTCTAGAGAAATCTGTTAAAAATAATTTGGTCACTTTCATCTCCAGCTCCCCACCTGCAACCTGCCACAATTTAGTGGGCATTTTATCTGTTACACTGCTCCCCAACTTCTTTACCACAGTAGGGAATCTGCCAGCATTTTTTTTTTCCAGTCAACATTATTGAGGTTTTTGTTCATTGATAAGAGATTTGCTGTACTGAAATAACAACAGAAAGCTTCTAACAGGTGCTGTGATAATTGTTCCTTCTAGCAAAGATCTAATTCATATGATAATCTGTCATCATCTGGCATTTCATCCTAACTGATTTTTAATGCTATATTGATCTCAGCTTCCATAATTGGCCTCTTCAAATAGTTCACTTTCTTCTTCTTAGAGAAAGGGGAAGCACAGGTTTTGTTTCTTTTAGCCTCTTTTACTAACTGGTATATGCTGCCATGGAATTTAATTCTGTATAACTTTTTTTTTTATTTTTAAAGCAGAATCTACATTTCTGGAGGCTAAATAAAATATAGTCAATTTGCATTTGATCTTGAAATCCTTATGTAAGCCAAGATTTCTTACTTGAGAAAAGAAATGATAACTAAAGAAATTGAATGGTCTTAATTTGCCTGTCTTTAAAAAGCAATGATTTGATTACTTCACACAAAGGGTGTCACTCCTCATAATATCTCAGCTGGAAAAAAAAAAGATGAAGAATTGTCAATAAAAAAAAAAGAGAAAAAGAGATGCTTGCAGGCTTTTGTGAATATCTTTCTGAATGGTTGTATTCTAACCTATATAAATCAGCAGCCACAGATGCAGTAGCTAAGCTAACAAAGAAGATGTATGATGCTCTGTGACCCTCACCATCCCTGTGCATCTGAAAACAGAACTCAGAACTACAAGGTTACTGCAAATGTAGAAAATGGCAGGTAGTCAGCTCTTTCACCAGACTTAGCAAAATTGTAAGAATAAGCAAAAAGTAAAAACATGTAACCAGTTCTTTGCACAGGGACGGGGTGGGCGGGGGGGAATTTTAGGTCATCTAACAGCTAATGTAAACTACAGGGTGGATTCCTTCCAGAGCTAAGCTTGTGATTACATTAATCATACACACTAGAGCTAATGCTATACATTACACTTCCAGGATTTCAATAGCGGGTTAGAGTTATAAAAGAGGGAAACAGTCCCCAATATTGGGCACACCATTAATACAAATAAAGAACAGGAAAATAATTGCTGAAACAGCTAGTCTGCTGAATACCGAGGAAATAGTGAGTGAGCAATTATCAGTTTGTAATCGATGTGACCATTACCCTCTTCTATAGTCTCTTTTTGAGCACATCTTTTGCACCTGGCACTTCAGCGAAACAGCAGCTGAAAGAGGACTCTGTAACATGTCCATAATAGGCTGCTCCCCTGCCTTCAGGAGCAAGTGGCCATTTCAATGGCTGCAGATGTTAATGTAAGAATGGTCGCTGCTAGGTACCATTCTCTAGTTGTAATGCCAGAGTCCTTGTAGTCAACAGCTTGAGCTCTTTAATTCATGATACAGTCTTTATGCTAAAAGGTCTCAAGGAAACACTGATAGCTTCTACTTCAGATGTTCTCAGCAGACTGTGTAAATGATGTGTTGGTTTAGAAGGTCACATAGATGTCCTATATTTACTTACAGTAAAGGCCTTCATTGTATTTTTCTGATGCCGTCTGCCTAAATGGGTACGCATGTCAGCTGGGTAGCTTGCTGAATTCTGAACGCAGAAAAAAAAACCCAACTATGTTATAACTGGTTCTCATTAAACTGCTAAATGGAATACTAAAAGGTAGCTTAAAATCAGGTGTGTTTAATAAAGCTGTATTTGAATTGGCACACATACAGGTCCCATATGTTTTTCAGTTCGCTAGTGTTGCGAGTTTATCATCTGTATTACCTATGCTTAAATGTTACTTCACTCCAATAAAAACAGGCATCATTTACAATTTCTATCAAACGTTGCTAAGTAAGTCCATGACCAGATTCGTTAGCTGTTTGAGGCAGCATAACACACCCGCTGAATTTACTGTATCTTGGAAAGTGATTTATACCTTTAGATTAGATATGGGTTTGGAGGATTAAAAAAAAAAACAAAAAAAACAACACCGGCATGAAGAGGGGATTTTCTGTAGAAGATATATTTTTAGTTTGAACAGAATTGTACATAGCACTCATTCACCACAGTTCACTTTCCTTGTTAAGCCTGCAGAAGTCCCAGAAAATAAATCACAGGGAGGAGTTTCATCAGTGCAATTATATAAAAATTCCACGTTGAAGAAAGCTGTGTGACGAGATCTGTTTTGGGAAAGAGTGTTTTCCTGTTTCTTCATCAAAATTTCTTTTGGGGAGAGAGCACGGAGGCCTCCGTGGCAAGCCTCTCCTGAGGGCTCCCTGCCCAGCCCAGGAGAGGGGCTGACATCCTTCCAGGTCTGGCTGCTTCTGTCTCTTCAGATCTGCTGTTATGACTCAAGCAAGGGCAAGTCCCGACTGCAACGCAGATCCCAAAACAGATTGGTATCCCAGCAAGACTGTGTAATACGCATTCAGAGCCAGACTGCCAAAACTAACCTTGGCCATAGAAATTTGGTGTCCTTGCAACTCTGGAGACATTGCATTCTTCAGATATGATAGATTTGTTGAAATATGAATAGTAGTTTTACAGATTTGCCTCAAACCGCCTTTCACATTCAGTCATAGAAGCCACTCCTCTGATCTGGGACTCCCCTATACCTCCGCAGTGCTTTGTTTGGTTGCTTACATGGAAACACAACAGTAGGAAACTATTTTATGTAATTTAGCAGTGAGAAAGAGAGCAAAGAGGCCAGCATTGTGTGATCATCCAGCTCTCTGGACCACCGTCAGGTACTGCCTAGAATAAAATTTGGTCATCTCTGCTTTACAGCAGCACCAAAGTGCAACAGGTTTCTACCTTTCCTTTTTCAGGAAGCTGAAATAACTTATTAGAAAAAAGAATCTGAGTTTTAATTAGTAATCATGCCCATGGTAAGATAAATTTATGCTTGCAAAGGCTTCAACAGATGTTTTTCATTGTAATGGCTGAGATTCAGAATTTTTTTACATTCTTATTTTCTTTCCTCAAACTGAAATAAGACCAGAGGTCACTCCATTTTTTTTTTTGTGTGTGTGTGAAGAAAGTGGACACATGTAGGAAAAAACCCAGCCCTCTAAATAGGAAAAATAAATCAGAAGTACCACAAACCAAGATAAACTCAGATTTTCTGAGTGATGCAGACATTTGGAAATAAAAGCCATCTGAAACAGTAATTTAAAAAACATCACAACTTCTTTTGAAGTGAGATTTCTCAATGAGGAAAGCAACTTCTCTGGCTCAAGGAAGGTGCAGTGGCATCACAAAGCTCATGCAACTTTCCCAAATACTTCAGAAACCCATATAAACTCATCCAAACCAAAAAGAAAAACATAAACCGAGATATTTGACTCACAAACCAGCCACTAAAATGTCAACTGGTTACAAAATGCTCCACCTGCCAAGGCTGAAATCTAGGACAAAGATCCCAGAGGGGTCAAAATCCTGTAATCCCTACAAAGACCAAAGTCCTATTAACTCTAAAACTTCCCTAAAAAAGAGAGAAAATACCTATATTATACAATGAGACTAGAGTTAAATGTTTTTTATGAAAACAACATGCTTGTGGAAGGTGCCAGGCTGCTAGTCTCAGAAAATAGAAGGCAGCTATACCTGAGGCAGAAGTAGGACTTGCTTGTTCATCAACCTGCCATGACCTGAGGCCAGGACAAAGAGTTCAGTCTCCCTGCCTGCTTAAATCCGTGGCTCGGGAGCTTTCGTAGCCAGCCAGTGTGGTAATTAGAGTCAACTGTGGTGTTGACACACGTGTACTGGGAACGGGGAGGAGATCAACCTCATTTTTACAACAGCATCGCACAGAAAGAAGTTTTGGTTGGTTTGGTTTAATGACTTGATTAGAATTTGAGCCGATAATTTACAAGGGATAGATGCTGTATCCACTGCCAGTCCTCTAAACCAGCAAGCTTTGTACAGGATCAAATTTATATAACAGTTCAGACTCAGCAGTGACATAAATAAGGGCATAAATTTCATGCCAAGTGTAAATGAGTAATAAAGTAGTTACAAAGTACTATGCCTGTACGCTGATTTGGCATTCCATGTGTGTGCAGAAGCAATTTGGTATGCTATGGGGACAAAATTCAGCCCTGGCGTAAATCAATGGGACTCACATCTATTGAACACCAGAACTGAAATAGGACTCAAAAGCATTTTAGACGGTGTAGGAATTAGTGATGGGAGGGATATGTGCAGGGAGTAGGGACAGGGAACAGCACAGAAGGGGAAAAAAGCAGGAAAGAAGCAAGAAGAGAGGAGGGTAGAAGGCGAACAGGACCTTCTCTGTTCTTTTTACTGTTCCTTTTCTTCAATTGGAACTTGATTTTTTTTTTTTTTTTTTTTTTTTAAACCAAACTGCGCGATAAATTGGGGAACACCTTGGAAACACTTAAAAGCCTTTTAATGATCAGTTACACCTGATGAGTAACAATCATTCAGGTCAGTTCTGAACGAGGTCCAGAGACCTCTGCGGAATTTCCATCTAGTCGCCACAAACAGCTTCAGGGGAATTTGGCCGCCAAATATTCTTGAATCCATAGTGTTATAATCGAGGTGAACTGAGCCCAATTTATACAATTTTCTAGACCTAGTTTCCGCAGCAAACAGACCCTGAGTGATAAAACTACAGTAATACAAACACCCAGACACATGGAATGAAGGACACTGCAAATCTGGATGAAAACAGTGAACTACTAAGATGTAAGACTGGTAGCTGAAAGCAGGCTTGGTTTTACCAGGTGGCTAAGGCAGTTCAGTTGTGACTCATTTTATCAGGCACACTTGCATCACAAAAAGCGAAGGAGAGCTGCATGTCTCTGCCACTCCCCTATATAAACTGAAGCATTCCTTGCAGCGTTTATTATTGCACTGTGCAAGCCTAGAGGAGACCAGCAAACAATGGTATATGGTATTGCCTAACAGGTTCCAGATTATCCAAATAGTTTGTAAGTGGGCATGAGGGAGCAATGCAGAAGTTCTGCAAATTGTCACCATACATTTCAGACATTTATAAGCTCTCAGGTGTTGATCACGGTGGTTTATTTATATGCTATGTGTGCAGTGCTAAGGTCCTCAGACTAACAGGGAACAGAAAGCAGCTTTTTGTTATTTTTTGGTTAGTTTTTTTTCAGACTGAGCACTTGCTACCAGTTTTAGACAGCAGGTTTTGATATTTTAGTAAAAACTTATACTGATGTCACTTTTCATATAATCATAGAACCATTAAGGTTGGAAAAGACCTCTAAGATCATCAAGTCCAACCGTCAACTAACACCACCATGACTCCTAAATCAGGCCCTGGAGTGCCACGTCTACACCTTTTTTGAATGCCTCCAGGGTTGACGACTCCACCACCTCTCTGGGCAGCCTGTTCCAATGCCTAACCACTCTTTCGGTAAAGAAATTCTTCCTGATGTCCAATCTAAACCTCCCCTGATGCAACTTGAGGTCATTTCCTCTCATCCTATCACTAGTTTCTTGGGAGAAGAGTCCAACACCCGCTTCACTACAACCTCCTTTCAGATAGTTGTAGAGAGCGATAAGGTCTCCCCTCAGCCTCCTCTTCTCCAGACTAAACAGCCCCAGTTCCCTCAGCCGCTCCTCATAAGACTTGTTTTCTAGAGCCCTCACCAGCTTCGTTGCCCTTCTCTGGACACGCTCCAGCACCTCAGTGTCCTTCTTGTACTGAAGGGCCCAAAACTGAACACAGCATTCAAGGTGCGGCCTCACCAGTGCCGAGTACAGGGGCACGATCACTTCCCTACTCCTGCTGGTCACACTATTCCTAATACAAGCCAGGATGCCGTTGGCCTTCTTGGCCACCTGGGCACACTGCCGGCTCGTGTTCAGCCAGCTGTTGACCAGCACCCCCCCGTCCTTTTCTGCCGGGCAGCTTTCCAGCCACTCTTCCCCAAGTGTCTAGCATTGCATGGGGTGAACAAACTTCCCCTACGGAAAGCTCTACTGACGTTTTAGGCGTGGGCATTTGTCTCATCATTATATATAAATGCACTTGGATTATCAAAGTACTCTCTGATACATTTTCTGAGGCTTCCCAGAGCAGGAAATGACAAAATTCAGGATAAGGCATGAGTATGTGAAATCTCCACTGTCAGCACGCTGTATGATTTCACTACATCTTTTTTGTGCGTATCATCTGCATTTTGTTACCCAAACCAGTAGAATCTACTTAACGGTATTCAAATCACATTTAAATTAAATGGCATAGTTTCTGAAAATGTTTCCTCACAACATACTGAAAGGATGCTTATAATTGATGTGGTAAGTGTAAATTTATTACAATTATTCACCTATTTGATCAACATCCACCCACATACTGTCACTCCTTGCTGGAAGTTTCATCCACATATACTTTGAGAAACACATTTAAAGCCACAAAATGGTGTCATGCTTTGCTCCAGTGCAAAAGCTCTTTTCTTCCGCGCTACTGTAGCAAATTGTAGAATAAATACAAATTCTTCTTGCGTTCTTAAAAATGCTCAGGCATAGGCTTCCAAAGGCTATCAGAAACATAAACAAACACACTTCACAGCACATCACCATCACCCACCAAAACATTGGTTGCTGAGAATTACGAATAATTCCATGGCAACGGGTAAAAATTAATAAGAGAGTGAAATGACAATAAATACTTTCCCATTGGTATACAGACCCTTAAGAATTTTTTTCTGATCCTTCCCTGAGAACAGAGAGGATGGAAACTTCAGGGGAAGCTTGTCTCTCTTGTGGACTACACTTGCTAGAATAAGGCTGATGAGGTTGCTTTTGATTAAACTCAGGACATTTCAAAGCCAGCTTCAAATAACATCCAGTGTATCTAGCTCCTGGCTAGACTCCATCAGAGGGCAAAGGCTGGGTTAAATGGTAAGTTATCTAACCACCTGCTTGAATTAGACAGATCTAGGTTAAAACATGCACTACAGTAATCACAAGATTTAGTTCATTAGTCTAGGGCAAGGCTTATGCACGAGCAGACAGTAAAGCATGTGCGTTGTCAGAGCCGGCCTAGGAAATGTTGCAGGGCTGCCTCGACTCCAGAAGGCTCCATACATTCTTGACCTTTCTGCCATCAAGCAATCTAAGCAGTCACACAATTCACAGAGCCAGAGGTAATTGGGACGAGAGAAAGATCCCACAGGATCCTTGACCGCCTCCGTTCTGCATAGCACAAGTTCTCCTGTGCAAGAGTGGATATGAACCCCCTGCCAGTCTCAAAGGTGATATTAAAGTTTAGTCATAATGGATAGAACAGGGCATAAGAAGAAATTGATTAGCATACAATTACATTAGTGGTGGCACCTGTGCACTTCATTCAAGATTGAAGCTCAGCAGCTGGATAAATTAGGTGCTTGAAAAGAAAAACATTTGGTGACTAACCTTGACTGTACTGTCCTTCAGCAAACAGAGATTTACTTATCAGAGACACACTATCATTTGTTGGAGAGTGTCATAAAAGGTGAGAATTCAATATTTTAAAGCCCATGTGCAGCATCTTAAATATTCTGCCAATCATGCAGCAAAGTTCAAGCATCTTCCTTAGAGCAGACCGCATTTACCCAAGGCTAACAGTTGGTTCATTTTCCTTCACCAAACAAATTTATGCACTACAGCTGTCTGGAAACAACTTCCTGGATCATCAGCTTAGTCACCTGCTCACAGATCATGAAATTCCTTCATGTACACACTGTCCCTAAAATCAGAAGTATTTTTCCTCTCTGCCCCTGTTTCCCCACCTTACTCTGATTGAAAGTTTCTTCCAGAAGCTGACTGCTCTAGTTTACGCCGGACCTGTCCATACCTGGCAGAGAGCAGTGAAGGAGTGTATGTAAGAGAGTTAGTTCAACTTTAGAGCACGTAAAGCTATGCCGTTGGTGATTGGGCCCCACCAGATAAGACAGCCCAACTGTTGTGTGTGAAATAGCTGTGAAAATGGTGAAAATCCTTTTCTTGCTACCATCTCACACGTTATCGTTGTGAAGAGCACAGGAGAGATTAGATGCAGTATCCAGTTTTACATTACCGCAGTGGGGCATAGCTTGTCGATGCCTCCCAGGAATCCCTGACTTAGTTTCCCAGGAGCAATCAGTAGCATGTTGCAGAGAAAATCTTCTTATCTGCTCCTGGCTAGCTAGCATCAAGCTGAGGAACATATGGTATGATCCTTTAGGAAAATGGAGATAGATGGGCTGAGGCAAATTAGACCATTCAGATATATTTATCTGATGAGAAATGAGCCCTGAGCTGACACCGCCTTTTCCTGAGGTGGCAGCAGCAGCAGCAGCAGCAGATGTGAAGATGAGCAGGTGAGAACGAGATCAGAAGGCACCTGGTGCTGAGATGTACATGTCCTTTAGAGCAAGCTTGTATGACGCTGGCCAGCTGTCTAGCTGAAATTAGCACCTTGTCGAGGTTTAGCTATCAAAGCAGGAAGCTAGGTAAGACTGGGTGATGCTGACAGAACAGAGAGAAGTCTTCTGTTAGAGTACATTTCCAGGGATTATCCACTAACAGGGTTTTGTTAATCTTTTTTGGATTCTTGCCCGTAGCCACAGCAACTGAGAAATCACCACTTTCTCCTGTGACCAGGCAAAATGCTGTTCAGTCTTTGTTAATAGAGGTCTGGCAACAACCTTTATGATTTGATTATTTCAATTTCTACTGTCGAGCAATCCAACCTCCCTGAAAAAGCTCCGGTGAATAAGGAAATAGCAGCCTGGTTGAGGTGTTCTCATAATCATCTTCACCCTCTGAAGTGCCTGTTCAAGAGGTCTACAAAGACCTCTGCAGAACTGGTCCTTAGCACCCATTGTAGGTATTTGTTATACAGAGAGGCTCCTCAGGCAGTTCCTGTCTTTTCCTCCTGGCAAGACAGAGTGGTATGTGCAGGTATAGGATCAGACCTTGGAGGCTGCACGACAGCCGTACCCCTTCAGAGCTGAATAGCCATGGTGAGTGTTGCACCAGCAAAGCTCCTGCCAGCCCATGAACTGATGTGTGCGTCTGGGCTTGGGACTGCTGTTTTGTCAGAAGCAGCTTGCTTTTGCATTCAGCTGGATTTAGCTGTGCCCATGAGAAGGGTGGCTGGCGGGGCACGCTGGATCAGACCCTGTTCCTTTTGCTCCAGGAACTTTCCCTTTCTGCCTGCCCAGCTGGGTAAATGGGGAAGGAAAATGCAGGGGCAGATGCAGGTTTCTCCCAAACGTTCTTACTCCTCTCCCCATTTGTATGGAGAACTAAAACAATTTTAAAAAAAGAGAAAAAAAAAAGGAGAAAAAAAGCAGTTGTCTTCTTCCCGCAGCAGGAATCACAGTGTGAACAGCCACTGAGTGACAGAGTAAGAGTAGGAGGTTGGGCTTAGCTGCCTTTATTCCTCTGTGCATGTGGCTCACAACAAAGGCCATATGCCCTGATCCTAGACATCTTTAGTCTTTTAAGCAGTCTTCGGCAGGCAAGTAGCTCTATTAAGCATTATTAATTATTACAGCATATGGCTGTAAATTTAAAAATGAGAAAAATCTTATTGGTTGCTTTAATTAAGATAGCTATACAGCTAACCTCTTAGGCAATCTTCATAGACAGGAAAAAAAGATAAATTAATAGTCTTTTTTGTTGGGTGAGTTATTTGCAAGGCACTCCTGATTTCTGCACAAGCATTCATTCTTCATAGAGATTGAAAAGAAAAAGTTTAGAATAATACCTGTCAAACTATGAGGTTATCTGTGAATTGTCCATTTTGACCATTCACTATCAATGACACGCAATTTGTCCCATGAAATATTTTCTGTTATCTCAATGGGTGAGATAGTTTTATACAAGAAAAACAGCTGAAGAAGGCTAGGACAGGTTTGTGAATGCCACCAAGTGAACTGCTATTCAACAAAAGACATGAGACAGATTCTGCTCCTATTACTCTCGTATTTCTAAGGGACTATTCAGTGTAAGATTGATCAAGTTGTCAGTTACAAATGACATCAAACAAAAACCTGTGCGGCTTATTGATGAGTTTATTTGCAATGCTGTGTTTTCTGTTCTTTGCTCTTGCTGAAAACCAAAGCATATTGAATTTGCTTGACATAATGAAGCCGATTCTTTATCTGCCCTATTCTGGTACTGAGCAATTTTATATACATTTACAAATAAAGCTCTAAGGTATAGTTTATTTCTGATTTTTCCTCCTCAAAACCAGCAGAAATCTGCATACTTCGTAGAATTCAGTCATACCACTGGGCAACAGAAATGTCTGATGTGATCTTTTCCATTAAAAAAAAAGATAGTAGCTCAAGAAACAAACCCTTGAAATAGAAAAGTAATTTTATTCCATATATACATTTTGGCATGGGCAACCCCATTGATTAACAAAACCGGTTGTTTAAAATATTAATCTTATTAGTAAAAATAAAGGAAACCCTATTACTTCTTATCCTTGCACTTTAAGAAAAATGCTCACTTTAATACAAGAAGACAGAGACCTGAACATTTCAGTAGAAGCAAATGATAAAAAAGCAAGCCCTATTTTGAAATGTGCCTCAAATTTTGGAAAGAAAATACAGCTGGGCCCTCTTCAGTCTAGTCTGCTAACTAACCTCATCAGGTTGAAATCCAGCCCTTTCCTATAAGCACCAGGCTTTTGTAGTGTTTTCCCGACCCATAGTCAGCCACCCAGCTCACTAAGTGCTTGCATATGCATAAACAGAACAAGGCATCCTTCCCCTGTCTGCCCCCTGAAAGCCTCAGATGCTGAAGTAAAGGGGAACCTTTTAAGCAGGGTTTTAATTAGCACCCATTGTTCCTTGGCTGGCAGGACAGGCAGAAAGGCCCAGTGATTTGAAAACTGCCATCACAGTGGGAATCTAACTTTGCAATTGAATCAATCTGCAAACTCCACAGGACTTGTACACTAAAAATAAAACAAAAAGAGGGAGTAGACCAGGGCATTAATTATAGTGGTGTACTCATATTGCTACATCTAAGGGTCTGTGAGCATTTCTCCCGTATATTTTTAAGAGGAAAATAGAATCGTATAAATCCACTAGAGAATGAGACCTGGTCATACAAGTCTAAACACAAAAGTGAAATTCAGCATTAAGTCTACCACTTGATCTTTAACTTGTAGCATCTGTACTACAGATGGTTATTTCTGTAGAGGTCTGAAAGGGCTAACTGGGAAAAAGGGATTTCAGGAGGAAGATATTCTTTGGCTTTAGTAGGCTTGGTATATAATAAGCAGGGCTTTAGGTTTAACAGAAATTCCTCCGCCTTCAGTAGAGAGGTGCATGTGTGATGACGCATAACATGATGCAGCTGTTTCAAGAAAACCAAGCTGCAATCTTTGACTTGAATACCCCAGATAGGAACTTGTACTGGAGGCTATCTTTTCAAATTTGAACAGGTAAAACCTGACTGACTTTTCTGTGGTTCTGCACCAGCCCAGGCATGGCTCACGCCCAGTCATTCTGGCTACCCTTGTGGCAGGCAGGCAATTCGCCTCATCATATCAGCTGGTTATTTCTGCAGAGGGCTTCTCCCTGCCTTTTCAGGGGCCAAAGAGAAGTATGTCTTTGACTCTTACTTAAAAAAAGATGGAAAATAAGCAAGACCAGTGAAAGCAAATTATACTCAAGCTCATTTATCAGTACCATTTATTTTATAGCTATACAGAGAATGTAAAGATTTCTGCCTAAATAGAATGTAGAAAAGAATGACATGAAATAACCTCTCACCTTGTTATAGTTATGTTTTTGAAAGATATTTGTTTTATTTCTTTGCTATGTTTTAGGAACGATAGGTCCTCTATTTCATATGAGAGGATGTACCATGAACAGTGCTGTTTTCAGGACAAAGAGATCAGAGATGGTCACTACAACTCGTAGACAAGAGGAGACACCAAGCAAAATCCTTTAAGATAGACTTTGGAGTGAATAAAATAATTTTAAATTCTAAAATAAAAAATGGTGGGGAATAAAAAAGCATTCTTCAAAAATCTATTTTATGTTAATTTAGGCAGTTCTGTGAGGAATTGTATCTACTTTCAGTGCCAAAAAATACAATAAGGTTTTCTTATCAGCACAGGTTTTCTTACTGACGGCAGCTGAGATTCCCTGACATCAAGATGGGGGAGTGGTGAAAAGGCCCGCTCTGAGGAACAGATATATTTATGGACCCTTTTCAGCTGCCTAGAATCTGATCTGAATCAAAACATGGATGTAGCCAGGAGCAATTTGGGAGCTACATGCAAAGCAAACCTCCTGCTGATTTGAAGAACGTTCTTTTAATTGCATGTTAAATATATCTTAAAAGTCCATGAGAGCTGGCAAGGCAAGCTTTCAGAAGCTGAGAAGTATCCAAAGTAAAAATGTCTAAGTAAAAGCAAATATAAAAAGTAAAATCAGCTTTTTGCTCCATTCCTCTCTTCTTGTTCAATGCACGGGATGGGCAGAGTTCAAATAATGAGCAGCTACACAATATTTGTGCCTGCAGGCCTTATTTACTATACACAATTCATATCCTGCTCTGAAGACAGAGTTATTAAATTCCCCATGAACATTTTCATGGCTCTACTCACAATATTGTATCTAAGGGCTTTGTGAACAAAATGAATTTATTTTTACAGCATGTTTTTGAGAACAGGGACACATTGCAAGAGGCAAATGTTATCATCATTTCATAGAGGGGCAACTTAAGGTCAAAAGGCCAACAGTATTTTGGGCATGTAATTTAAAGAACCAGGACCTGATATTTTTGGAGGTACTTCACATTAAGAAGAGCTTCATCTATTCAAAGCATGAATAACTTTGTTAACTTTAGGTCCAAGAGTGAGGGGTTTTTTTTCTCTACAAATCTGCCCACATTCCTCCAGAAAAGCATGCCAAAAATAAGTGACCATCTGAAAAATTTTGGCTTCATGGCATGGCCACAAATCACAGAGCAACCCAACATTTAAATACAAGGTTCATTTCCCCCTTCTTGCCATCCCTGCCCTATTTGCCCTTAGCAAACAGAGGAGTCCCTCAAACAGCTTTGATTATTTTTCAGAAAAGGTCCAGCTTTTCTATACAGTGAGGATGATGTCCTGTGGGATAACAGCAGAGTCAAGATCATCTGGATGCCTTCACACTGAAGCACCTACCTTACAGTTGCAAACCAAGCTCCTGCATAGTCAAGGAAGAGGTAAGTGCCTCCAAAGAGCAATTCTGAACACCTCAGTGGGATGGATGGCTAGTGTCAGCCAGCGTGACTCCCCCTGGATGTCCCTGAGAGCCCGTTGAATCAGAGGAGGATAGGGTTGTATAGGCAAGGTGCCAAGGTGCATGAGAGAAAGAAGTTTTGCAGGCAGACTACCTTCTGGCATTTTTCATCTTTCTTTGCTTAGCTTTGCAACATTATATTCTTCCAAGATGATATTTAAAAAAGAAGACACCTTGGGAATTTCCTCACAAAACTCTTGATTGAAAATAGAAGGCTTCCCTTTTGTTCTCATATCAAAACCTGTGCTGGACATCCCCAGAGCTGGAAGGCTTAGTGCCATTGCAACAACTGCTGATACTTGTGGGTATGGAAAAGCACTTGCTGCTATGGAATCTGCACAAGCTGGAGCATATCCAGCATGGGCAGCTGTGCTGTGGGGTATAAGAGCTGTGTCCTGCCTGCAGACAAGTGAGACTCATAAGCACTGTGATCTTTTCTGATTCTCCAAAGAAAGGTGTGCTGGGGCATCTCAGTCAGGCCCAGTTACCTTAGGTCCAGATCCTCTTCCCACCCCAGTTCCTCTTGCAGTATTATTTTCCAACCAATCTCCTTGTCTCTTTAATTCCTATTGCCATCTCTTTCTAGTTTTCCCGTTGCAGCTCAGCTGTACAAGCCTTCTTTCTTTTTCATTCAAATGCAACACCTTCTTTTTCCATGTTGCCGGGACCTGGCAGGAAATCCTTAAGGACATGGTTAAACAGATGTAATAGCCTGGACAGCCCAAACCAGTCTATTGCAATTACAGGACACATCCAGTTCGAATGTAAAAATACTCTTTGGAAACAGAGCTGCCAAAAGCTTACAAAGTTTCAACTGAGAGTGTTCAAACTACAATTTAAAAAGGCTTAAAAATTGGCCAGATTTGGGTAACAGAATAGCAGAGCCCTTTTCTGACACAAGGCTAGCCTGGATCACTCCCACCTTGTGTCAGAAATGCGTGTTCTTTTGTATTATACAGGACTGGATCGTTTCATAGGGACAACCGAGGGGCGTTTACCTCAAAATACCCTATATGAGAAGCATAACTTTTTAACAAGGTAGAAAAATTTCAGCTAAAGAACAACCTATATCTAATGTTTGATGGCTGCGACATTGCTTTGGAAAATGTGACATATATGTAAAATCCTCTGGAGGATCAGAAAATTGGTTCCATCTTTCCAGTTCTGGAAGAAAGACCTAACTGGTAGGCTCTCTGGAAAAAAAATGGGAAGTTACCAACCTTCAACTTACTTAAAATTCCCCTTCATTGACTTTCATCTTCTTGAAAGCTTTCCCCAAATTAAATGCTAAAAAAAAAAAGAAAAAGAAAAAATAAAAAGGCATTTTTGGGTTACCTTCAGTCCAAACCCCAAAGGTTTTTCCTTTCCTTTTTTCCTTCTTCCCAAGCAATTCAAATCTTGGGGGTCCCTATGGTTGCTCACAGGAGGTGACATCTGGCTGCAAACCTGGTTCATATGGGACACGAGACTTGAACAGCAGTTCCAGTGAAACTCATTTGGAAAAAGGATTCTAACTCAATACTTGTGAACCTTAAAAAAAGAGGGGTGCAGAGAATTTTATAGAAAACAAATACTTCAGGCACAAAAAAAAATTTGTTAGAAACCTATATTAGAAACCTAATAACTACCCTGGTAAAATATGCCTTACATTGACTTTGACTTTTCATGCCTTAAACACAAATGCACCTTTTTTCTTTCTGTCTTATTTTTAATTAAAAAGAATTTTCCTACCACATTGTCCAAAGGTAGAGGAAATCACATAATATCCCTACCTTTCTTTTAGGAGAGAAAATGCTAAGGAGTTTTTCATCTTTAGGTCTCTTTTACTGCAGATGGCAACACATGGTTTTACAAGTCACATTTTACAAGGTCACATTTAGCTAGTTGTCATGGTGAATGAAAACACATGGGAAATCGGGCATATAGCATTTAGTTTGGCTTTCTGGGAGAAATAACATACAAGAAACCCTGTCATGAAGAGGTTGTGTTTAGCCAGCTTCTGGTACCTTTAACAGTCATCTTTTTGGCACTAACATTTAAACAGAGTAATGAACCTTTTCCTCTCCTCAGCTGTAAATCAATACCACCAATATGTCCCTTAAGAAAATCATTAACAAATTGTGTAAATGCCTGACTAGTCCATAGAAGAATTCCCATTTCAATTGCCCATGGAAGGAAAAGAAACTATTTTTGTAATGTATTCAGAGCAAGTTCTGGTGCATTGCAACCATTTTCAAGATAAATATTTCAAAAGACATAACCTCATTAACCACCACCACCCTTCCCATCCCCTTCCCATCCTTTGATACAATACATACATGTCATTCCCTTATTCCCTTAGTCTATGGACCACCTCTGTGACATGTCTGTAAAATGTCCACAAATGTCCATCGAGTTCATTTATTCCATGACTTTGGACCACTTGTGGTGGCCACTCAGGATAGGAGAGGTGGTGTGTTGCATGGAGTTATTGGGCACCACAGTCAGCTCAGCTCAGGTCACTGCTGCACTTGCACTGCTTCTTGTAAGGCTTGTCCTCCATTGGTTTGGGTAGTTCCTGCTATAGTAATTCCCATAACATGCAACTCAAATCCTGGATTACAACAATTTAAAGGTATTTCCATTACAACCTCCACCCTGGCCCCTTTGGACCAGACCATCGGGTTTAACATTGCAATGAACTCCTCCTCTTGCTCCTGCTCTGGCTTGGACTTCCACAGACTGCAGTCCCTTAGGGGTGTACCTGCTCCAAGTGGAGCCTTATCTATGAGCCATAGTCTCTCCAGGGGTACACCTGCTGCGGCATAGACTTATTCACAGCTACAGTCACTTTGAGGTGCACCTGTTCCAGCATGGCCTTCTCCATGGGCCACAACGCCTTCAGAGATCTACCTGTTCCAGTGTGGCTTTATCCACAGCCACAGTCCCTTCAGAAGTAAACCTGCTCCAACATGGCCTTACCCATGGCTGCAGTCCCTCTAGGGGTGTACCTGCTCTGTCATGGGCTTATCCATGGCCAAAACACCTCAAGGTGCTCCAGTATGACCTCATGCACAGCCACTGATGCTTCAAGGTGTACCTGCAGCAGCATGGACTTATCCACAGCCACGGATGTTTCGAGGTGTACTTTCTCCAGCGTGGACTTATCCTTGGGCCACAACCCCTTCAGAGGCATACCTGCTGCGGCACAGACATAACCACGGCCACAGAAGCTTCAAGATGTACCTGCTCTGGCATGGGCTTATCCATGGCCACAGATGCTTTGGGGTGTCCTGCTCCCGCATGGACTCATCCACACAGGTCACAGTCCCTTCTACTCGAGTTCACACTGGAGTTCCAGCCCATTCAGTACAGCAGCACAGAAACAGCAGCGATGCCCTGGCCATCTGCCAGCCCAGGCGCATCACCACTGTTGTTATCAGAATGTTCCCAGGCACAGCAGAGTAAGATGATAAGCAGTACAGCAGTACAGCAAGTAGCAAAAGCAAAAGCAGCCACTAACAAGCACTAGACCCTATATACAATAAGGCAAGTAAGCCCCATGGCAAGCACAGAAGCCTGCCAATTAATAGCTAAACAACAATAACAGCTATAAATTCAATCTAACACATTCCAATCAAATCTGTCGTTATCTTGAAACCTTTGAGCCCCATGTTGGGCACCAAAAAGGACTGTTGTGGTTTAACCACAGCTGGTAACTAAGAACCACACAGCCTCTTGCTCACTCCCCCCCGCTGGGATGTGGGAGAGAATCAGAAGAGTAAAAGTGAGAAAACTCATGGGTTGAAATAAAGACAGTTTAATAGGGAAAGCAAAAGCTGCACACGCAAGCAAAGCAAAACAAGGAATTCATTCACTACTTCCCATCGGCAGGCAGGTGTTCAGCTATCCCCAGGAAAGCAGGGCTCCATCACACATAATGGTTACTTGGGAAGACAAACACCATCACTGTAAATGTCCCCGCCTTCCTTCTTCTTCCCCCAGCTTTCTATGCTGAGCATGATGTCATACGGTGTGGGATATCCCTTTGGTCAGTTGGGGTCAGCTGTCCCAGCTGTGTCCCCCCCCAGCTTCTTGTGCACCCCCAGCCTGCTCGCTGGTGGGGTGGGGTGAGGAGCAGAAAAGGCCTTGACACTGTGTAAGCCCTGCTCAGCAGTAAATAAAACATCCCTGTATTCTCAACACTGTTTTCAGTGCAAATCCAAAACATAGCCCCATACTAGTTACTATGAAGAAAATTAACTCTACCCCAGCCAAAACCAGCACACTGACTCAGTGCTAAATGTTTTCTGGGAAAAATAATAAACATATATGTATCTATCAGCTTTTAATGACTATTTTCTCCAAAGGAGGAACTGAAAGAAGCTGAAAAAGTTATGGAAAATGCAATTTCAGAACAAGCCTTTCTTCTTTCTAAGTATCTTGAAAGGGTACCTGAGAAAAGCTTTCTTAGCAAAGTAGCTGAACTACTGTAGACGAGGTTTCCCTAGAGAAACTCTTCTGGTAACTGCCTGCTCTATGTACAAATTAAAAAGCTGGCCTGGAGAGCACAGGAGTAGCAGTATGAGGAAAGGGCAGCGATGGGCATCAGGTGAGGAAAGACCAATATACAGTTGCTGTTTGAGCTTTCTGTAGAGGCTAAAAGCTGTTTGAATTCATCTTAAATTGGAAAGCAAGACAGCTTGAATTTTCAGTAGTAAAGTGGAGAAAAAGATCAAGTTGCTGCAAAAAAAAAGACAGAAGAGTGCAATTTTTACAGAACTGTGCAGCAGTTTACAATAAAATCCTTTCAAATCAGAATATTTTGGGTGGAAATGATGTGATCTATCACTTTTGATTGCCACTGGAAGCTCCTAATGCCTTCCCTAAATCAACTTGGAATCACATGAGGCACTTGGACGTGCTTTGACCTGGATAAGAATATCACCAGTTCTTCCCTCTGTCCTAGCCCATCCCTGTGGCAATGATTATATATATTGCCACAGCAGTTTGGGCTTAGCAGTTCAAAACTTTCCATCGAAAACCTGGCTGTGTTTATTGAAAAATCAAGCAGCAACGTCACCTCCATGGCTTACCATTTTTGTAAAAGGAAAGTGGTCCTAGGGAAGAAAGATTAGCATTTATTTGCTATTAGGTAATGGGAGAAAAATAGAACCAGAATAAAAAATAAAAATCGCCCATAAAACTAGCACTTGAGTAGCTACTTCAGGTTACATGTCCAGTTTGCCCAACCACTCCGAGTCAGAAGGGTTCCCCCTCACTCCCATATCCTCCTCCCAAATCCTCCCATTTTTCCCCCCGTCCCCAGGAAGGAGTGTGTTCCAGCTCTGCGAGGAGGACGGCTCCTTCCAACTCCCTTTTGCACTTTGGTTTGTCCCCTGCTGTTTAAAAAACAGTGATTCAAGGGATAATCTGACATGATATCTATGTAGTGGCATGGTAGGGATAAAGGGACCCTGATTACTGTGAGTACTTCTTAAAAAAATAAACCTCAGTATTCCTTGACAGAGCAAAACAGGGAATGAAGAGAGAAAGTGGAATAGAAAAGCAAACATCAAGCTGCAGTTTATGATGAGACTGGTTCAGAAAATACTACTTTCTAATGCAGGCTCACCATTATGTATCTAGCTCAGTATTTTTATATCGAAATGATGAAGCCTATGTTTTTTCCTGGTTGCAAGGAGTGCCACGGCTGGCCCATGGCTGTGCAAGAGAAATGAGAAAGCTGATGTTCACATGAATTCCCTGAGCATGCAGAGGGACAGTACAAAGAATGAGTGGGTTTAAATGATAACATCTAGTGACCCCAGAGCTCCCTAAGCAGAAAAAAAAAGAATGAGAACAAGGATTTCTAACAGTAGTGGCAAATTCCTTACTACTGTGTGCGGACAGCCTCATGTGCAGTAGTGACTTTGGTGCACTGCTTTCTGACAGCTCATGCCAGAGCCATTTTGTAATGTTAAAAGGCTAAATAGTCAAGAGGAGGGAGAAGGAAGCCAAGCAGACTATTATAATAATTCATATTAGCCCTGTAATAGTTTCTATTATAAATCATAATGGAAGAAAGTTTGTCACATTGTCCTATAGTATATGATCACTCAGAGAGAAACTTATCAGATGTGTAAGCAGAGAGGATAGCCCAATGGCTGCTGCTGGAAATAACTATATGCGCCTTCTGGTTTGGGGGTACTGGACATACCAAGAATGGCCTCAGGATCCTTTATGTTGTGCCTAATGCATGTAACACTGCATAGCTACCTAGTTATTGCGGTATTACAGAAAGTGTAGGGAAAAAATCCTGTACACAAAGACAAAAAGAACAATTAATTTCTTCTAAACTGTAAAAATCCCATCTCTCTCCATATTTTTATTATGCTGAAATAATGATGGAGCAGAGACAGCGAAATCATTACAACTCTGCCCATGTGGTGTTCAGGCAAAGGCCCAGATTCTCGAAGGACAATGTGCTTCAGGTGTTTAAGTGAGACAAGAGGACATAGCCCTGATATTAATTGCACCTCAGAAGTGACTACTTCTTCCAGCAGCTGCAAAAGGAGATAGTTAAGCCTCATTAGCTAAATCCCAACTCTACTTTGGATGCTAATAAAGGACGTGGTATAGCTGTCAGACAGTAATTCTTCCTCCTTGGAATCAATACAGCATAAATTGCCCAACACTGGGGCTCTGGGCTGAGGGGAAATTGTTTATAGGTGAAGCATGAGATCAGTGCACAACTTTTCATCTTTCATCCCAGCAATACTATAATGTACAGCAAATCCTATATTGTAATTTGAACTACAGGTCAGGGAAAGTATCTGAAAATACCATCATGAGAAAAAAGTATGAGAATTTGTGTTGAAAATGCAGCTGAGATGAAGAGTTTGTGGACAAGACAACGTGAGGATAATATGAGCAATGAATCAGAGAGCATGGGATAGGGAACATAGCTCACAGAGGGACAAGGAGCGTTGGGGAAAAGGGTGCAGAAGCAGCAGCAGTACTGGGATTAAATACACATGTGTAAAGAAATCAAAGTGTGTAACTTTCTTGTTCCTAAAGTGGAAATAATTGTCAAATACAAAGTACTATACATAAAATTTGCACATAACACAAGCATTGGCATATATTAATGAAGACAGAGCATGTGTACAAAGTGATCTCAACTGTTGGATAAGACCATTTTTTCAAAAGACAAAACTGATATGAGTTCTGACTATTGCAGGCTTGGAAACCTAGGGCATACATTAAAATGGCAATCTGAAATTTATTTAGAGTAGTATCTTGAAATGCAATCTTTCTGAAACGATTTAGGGTCAAAGTAGGCAAGCAATAGAATATAAGCTTCCACTACAATGCTGTGGCCAAAGAGTTAATATAATCTGTGGATGTATAAATGTAGGAAAAAATGGGTGACAACTTCATTTTTCTCTATAGCAAAGATTAATTCATTAGAAAGGTAGATATATTGGAAAAATTTGAGCTCTTAAAAGCAGAGTCATAGACTTGTTCAAGAGCAATAAAAAATACCCTACTAGGAAAGACTTAAGTACTTCAACAGATTTAGTCCATTAAAAATAAAATTGAGAGTCACTTGACTACAGTGCATAAGTACATTTATGAGAAGAAAATACAGGGTCCTTTAACAGTCAAGAAGGTATGATAAAGGTTGAAAGCTGAAGCTGGACATATTTATATGAGAAATGAGGCACTCTGGGTTTTCACACAGAGTGGGTGATCAACTTCTGAAATGAGAAGTTTTAGAAATTTCTGTTGTTTGAAATCCTCATGTCAAAACTGGGTGTTTTTCTAAGGGGTATGATTTTGCTGTCTGTGTGTTATGGACTAAGTCTAGAACAAAGAAAACAGATATATCATTTTCACAGATAAACCAAAATACAGTACACTTAGCCAAAGCTGAAAAACTGGGGAAAATGGCACTTCAATTTTAGTTGTTCTCTCTATTTTTAAAACTTAAGGAAGGTAGATTTGACCCAAAGCTATAAAGCTTCTGTGAGGCTGAATTGAATCTTTTGTTTCATGTATTGCTTTACCAACATGTTTTGTCTAGCTCTATTCAGCTCAGAGGTAATACTGTGAGATTTAATGGCTTTGATTTACAGGTCTGATGAGACAATCAAATGATCTCGCCAGAATTTGAAGTCTATAAATCTATCAATTTTTTCTTATTAACAAAAGAACTTTGCATACTGATGTTTATCTACTGCAGTTTAATATCTTCTTCTTTTCCTAACAATAATCAATGAATATGTTCTCTCATATATTTCACTTTATTAAAAAAAATACTATCTTTATCTGCTTATCTGAACTGCTGAAAAAACACATCCATTCATGCATAAACTATTCAATGAATTTGAAATTAAAGCTTTATGTTTAAATTAGCATCCCATAGTCTGCTCCTGATGATTCCCTGTCTTCCCTGAAAGTGTGATGAATTGTGATACTGGGTAGTGTGCACTAGTCTCTCAATGACACTGCATCCTTTGAAGCAAAAGGAGTTGACAAAAGCATCATCAGAGCTGTGGGTACCCTGGCAGCAAATACTGATGATTCTCATGAGAAATTTTCTTAGGAACCTGAAAAGCAACAGGAAGAATTTGAAAGTTGGGGGAGGCAATGCTAAACACTTGGCAAAGTTCTCTTTTTATACTTAAATTCTGCTCTTCAAGATACCCCTCTGCGAAACAATGCAGGCATCAGACCTCACTGTCTGTTATTGGAAAACCGGACAGCCTAATCTGTATAGGCAGAAGACAGAGCGGAGTCGCGGAGTTTCTATGGAGATGGGAATTGGTGAGGAAGTGCATTTTCTCCCAATTCATCCAGTCTTCCTGATCTTATAAGGGGCCGTTATAGTCATTTATCTCTCTCTGAAGAAATGATGACACCTTTGGGAGCAATTGCAATAGCAAGGTTAAGTTTGGCCTCAAATGCGGGTTTCTGGTATATTTTCACCAGGTCCAGCATTTCAAAGTATAATTCACAACAGGTTTTGGTTCTTAGACCTGACAGTATATGCCAAATATAGATAAGCTAGTAGGCTGGTTTTGACACTCAGTAAGAGGTAACAGAGAATAAGAAGCATTTCTCAAGTAACAGTAATCTCATTAACACTAACCGTGCTATCAAACAATTGTACACTATTCAAACTCTCTGCAGAGCAAGCCTGTCGAGCACCACTGGATCTTTGGCAAGCATCTGTAGATGCCAAAACTGTCTGAGTTAGTAACTCAGACACGCAATCAGACAAATTAGAGGTGCTTTACATGGCCATTTGTACACTTGAGAGATGCCTGGAAAATTTGCGTTAAATTTCTCCACTTCCAGAATACATAGGGTTACTCAAACTCTGTTTATGTCCCTGTCTCCTCTGCCTCTTCCGGTGAATTTTTTTAGGAGATGAAATTTATAACTGGAAAAGGAAATTGTTTGCAGGAAGAGAGAGCTACAAAGCTGGATTTTTCTTTTTAAAGCCACTTGTTTGGCTGCTGTTACTTTGCATGGGTTTGAGGCTGCTCCCTTATCTACACGTGTCTTTTGAGAGGCTAAAGGACTGGGGAGAGGAGTGAAAACATACCTTGATGGAGTCATCAAAGAGAAATATATGTCTGGCTTCAATTTAGCTCAGTTCAGGGACATAATATATGTGGTGGGTGACACTCATTTTCAAGGGCTTGTAAAGAAATATGTTTCCCAATTTGTATTCTGATGCAAAAGAAAACTTTTTCTTTTCAAATCTGTAAAGATCAGATGTTTTTACAGGCTTTGTAGCACGAGCTGAAGATGTTGAAGGGACCCCTTTGCCTTCCTCCCCCCGCGCTCTCCCTTGGCGGCGGTGGTGCAGCACGGCAGTACGTGAGGCTGACCAGTTACCTGTCCTCCCCCCAGAGAGCACCGTCGCTGCCCTGCGCACCCACAGGCTCCTTTATTAGCACTCCCAGCTTTGCAAGCACGTTTTAATACACATTTGAATCTAAGCTTGTTTTATTTAATAACATAGGCTTTCTAGAAGAAAATGTGAAAGTCCCAGGGGGAAGGAGGGAGGTGAGGGGAGGAAGCCCACAGAATTGCAAATTCTGGTCCACCGCTCTGAAAACTCTCACAGGAGCTCAGGGAAGGTAAAGGGCCATCATATAAAACAAGTTCCTCAAAAAGCAGAAGGAGCGAGGGGTAGGAATTTCCCTAAAGCCATGTAAATCTTGAGGACAGGAATATATATGTGTATATATCTACATATCTCACAACGACAGATAACCCAACCACAGTAGTTTCTTCTGAGCTTATTCTTAGCTTGCAGATCCTCTTTGGTTCTAACCTTCTGCAGTTTTGTTTCATTTCTGATAGAAGCAGGGTTATAAAACCAGTGTTTAACTGATGCAAAATAATCCACATATATTTCAAGGAATATAATTTCATAATTTACTTCAGTCTACAGAAAAATAAAATTATGGAGCTTTCAGGTCACACCAGTAGTCACTAATACTTCATTACTATTTTCAGTAAAACAGATCCTTTTGATAATGTAGAGAAACATTTATGTACTAAGGCACTTTCAAAAGCAGAAAAGAAACAAAGAATATGACTAGTGATCTTACTACTAGTTCACAGGTTCAGAAGATACTATTTGCAGTGTAATATTCTGTGTGGTTTGTAACATACATAATAAATCATTTATTATTTACTTATTAAAAGAGTTTTCTTTTTGGATCTACTTACCTCAGATTTTTAGAATTACTCAAAAAGATTTTGAAGCTTTTCTAAATTAGATTGCTACCTTTCTCTTCTTTTTAGTAAATCAGAGATATTTCAACTGTTGTACACATATAGTGATTTATTTGCCAGATCCATTCTCCCTTCCTCCCCTTTCCTCACAAGCCAATTCCTCAGTTTGCTTGCCAGGACAATTCAGGAGCCACATTTTCCTTGTGTGATGTGTATCACCTCAGCATTTTGCGGTTATACACAATTTACAAACTAAAAAATGCCAAGCAAAAATACTGAGCCACCACTGGAAGTTGTTTCTTCTGAAACAGGGACAGCAGACCTAAACTCATTAAAAGTTATACAAAAATCATCAGGTCAGCAGGAGAAAAAAAAGTAGGCAGGAAAATGTGGCCTCTAGTAGATATAGACTGTAATATTTGAAACTTTTCCAACACAGATATTGAAAGTACTATCACAACACCTTTAAGGAGCAGCACAAGGAGTTTCCTTTCAAGAAAACAAGGTGTTAGTGTGGTCTTCAAACATTGCTTTTGCAACCCACATGCCTCACATTTGTGGCAGCTCTTGTTTGCTGCAATGCACCCGGGAGAAGGCTGCAGGAAGAGCATGGTCCCTTTCCAGACCTGCTCTCTGCTCCTTTGGGAAAGCTGCAGATGTGGGGCAGCATGACCCCCAGCTGTGGGCAGAAAGTGGTGGAAGAAGGTAAGGGAAGAGAAGCCCAGAACGGGGCAGAAGATGGGTATTGCAGACAACAGAGCTATATGACCTTACTTGTTATAATAGGTTTCAGTATACAGATGCATACGCATCACTGTCTTCTAGTTTTCGCATGAAATACTGAAAAAAAGACTCGTGCTGGATCTTGACACAGCAGCCAAAACACATGTCACTAATCCAAACTTTTATAATCAGATTGAAGGAACTGGAAGGCGTAATAATAATTATTACTGCCAATAATTTCTTCATGGTGTGACACTAGATAAGCCAAAGCAATAACAATTCTTCTAATCTGCATGCAGGAGCCATCAATGGAAAAAAAATTAAACCAGTCCATACTCCAGTCTGATTAAAGACGTATGACATGTGAAAACATACTGTAAATAAGCCAAACTCTGCTATGCATGACTGAGCGCAGTAAATTTGACACATCTTAACTATATGTGTAAAGATTTGTAACGAGAGCTAAATGTCATCAACTTCTGCATTTCTGCTAAGGTGTCAGTTTTAGAAGACAGAGTAGCTCATCCTTTTGTGATGAGCAAACTCTTCAGGCAGCTGCTGTGCTTTACGCCTTCCTCAACTCCACCAGACTAGAGGAGAGTTTGTAAGAACCAGCAAAGACCAGCAAGAAGAGTAGATCAAATGAGGGACTACAGCTCTGGATGTGGCAGAGGCTGGTTCCTGAGGCCCAGCGAGGTACTTCTGCTGCCCCTGAGCAAGAGGGGTGCCTTCTGGGTCCTCTTCCAGGATGGTGTTAGGGGAAACTCAGAGAGAAGAAGCCAAAAAGCTGCAGCCAAATGCAGAGAGAAGCAGAAGCAACCCAGGCAGGGAATATGCACTGTACAGCAACTTTCCAGTTATGCCCAGGCTTTCCAGTTCCCTTCTGGTTGTCTCTTTCTTCTTTTTCAGCCAGATCTTTTAGCAACTTCCCCACCCACCTCCCTTTTCTTATTTCTCCTTGCTTTTCTGTACCCTCACCCTCCCTCTCCTTTCCATGTGTGTATTCTTTTTACAATCTTTTACTCCTTCTTCACTGCCCCTCCAAAAATGACCAATGAGTTTTGCTGTAATCTTTCTGTCCCCCTCACTTTTCCATTCAACCTCTCCTCTGACAGCTCTCTTGTCTGCGTAGTTAGCAAGCTCTTCAGGAGAAAAACCACTGGATCTTCTGAGACCATGTAGCTGTGGAAACTAACACCAGATCTGTGAGCAGTAAAGATGTGACCCAGAAGAGGTCACACAACTGCGCTTCGGGGTTTATGCTGACTCTGCACCAGTGCTGAGAAAACAGGCTGCAGTTGGTTTGGTACAATGTTGGATGGCTAGGGGAAGATGATACTGAAGCTGGCATAAAGCCAACCAACATAAAGCTAAATTACCAACATTTAAAAATACAGTTGAATTTGCAGAATTATTTCATACAACATCAGCATTTTGGCTCATGTGGCTTTGGTGCTTTTGATCCAGTAGTGGGAGCCCTGAAGCAGGATTTATTGTGTTCTTGAATGACAGCCCAAATTTGCAGAGCACCTAGCAAGATGAAGCTTACCTTAGTTTGCTCCTTAGGCGCTTTTGGAAGAAGCATTATTTTATTATTAATAGTAACAGTAGTAATAATACTAATAATTACTCTGTGCATTAAGCCAACAGCCATTCAGGTGGTGCCTAAGTTATTGAAAATAATCAGGAAACCTAATCAACTCAAACCACTCTCTCCGCTTCCTGGAGGGGAAGGCTTTTACCTCCAGCATGGTGCTGGAGAAGGTGGAGAAGTCTCTGTGCCTGAGCTGCTTTTATCTACCAAGCACTCTTGAGGAGAGCACGGCCACTTTCATGTGGAAATCACCCAGGCCACATATTTGTCCCAGCATGCCTGGAAATTGTCAGGAAAATGCAGGTAGAAGATTGCTCCTTGTCTGGAGCTGCTTCACTACCCAGCAGTCTGTTGATCAAAATTTCACCATCATTTCTCTGCAATAAGTACTGAAAGCCTATAAAATGCTCCAAGCATTGTGTAACAGGAATAAACTTGAACTGGGAGCTCTGAAGGATTAGCTGGACTGACGCTGTGCTCGGAAACCCGGCTTCTGACTAGGTGACAGAGCATCCTGTGGCTTCAGCCTGTTGGGATTTGATATTTGTTGTCTGAACACACAGCTGACCATGTAGCTTACTGCTTTCAGCATGCCTCCTTTCCTCTAGACTCCTGTACCTCTGCCCAGGGCCACCCAACAGAGCTGTACCCACATGTGCCCTGCAAGATCGGCAATGTATCTGTGACATGCCAGGCATGTGGTCCTTGCAATCTACAGCTGGTCCGTGATAAGCAATGGTGTTAGCTAAGAGACCTTGACACAGGGCCAAAGTCTCCTTTTTCCATTCAGACAATATTTCTACATGGAGGGGAGGGGGGAGAAAAAAAGAAGATTGTACATAGGGTGGCCCTAATTCCACGAGTCTAATCTGCTGCTGTGTCAAAGACATCACATAGTGTTGAAGGCAAATGGGCTTAACTGTGCTCAGCACATAAAAATCAGGCCTTTCCTATGACTCAGAGTGAGTTGCTTAACCACAGACCCCAGAATCCATGACAGTTCAAGCACAGTCAGTTTTTATACATCTGAGTTCTTAGACGACAGGGACTTGGCTGGGCTGCACTGTGGGTAAAATTAATTGTAGTCCCTCGTCATCTTAACTTTGCTGAGGGATAACCTCCCCCTCGGAGGGCGAAACAGCCGACTTGAGAGAATGAGCTGTGGCATAGCTCAGAGCCACAACAAATTCTTACTAACCATGGAGCTTTTTCTAGCAGATACCTGCATCTGGACTGTGGTGTGGAGTACAATGGGATTTAATAAGTGCCATTAAAACTGGCAGACAGCCCTGCTCCTAGAGAGGGGCCATATATTTAAGAACTATGCAAAATATTATGCAGTATGCATGTGACCAAATTCTTTGTAGAGGAAAATCCCTAGGACTGTGTTAAATTAAATAGGATTATGGCTTTCACTAATCTGTATCCACTGTGACCATACAAGGGTATTAGTTTGATAATATTTAAGGACTTAGCTCTACAGCAGCAGCGATCAGCTGTCTAAGCTCAGTGACTGCATTGTCGGTGAAAATGTTAACTATTAAAGAGATTGCTATTTACATTGCCCGAATTAAACATGTGACACTCACCAGCTGGCAAATTAAGCACAAGAAAGTTATGCATATGACAAGGCATTTTTTCCTTTTGGAATAAGAAGCAGCAAATCATGGGATGTGACTTCTGTGAGCAGCACTGCTGAGCCCTGCTCTTCTGAAGCCGTGGGTAATGCTGCCATCAGCTTCAGTGAGAGTGGAGGCAAACCGGTGTGATGCTATCAAAAACCTCACCCTTGCGCCTGAAGCCTTTTTCTGAGTGGCACAAAAGGACTGTTAGATAATTTAGCAATATAGCATGGTACCTAAGCTGGGAGCATTCCTTGTCAACCTGGTATTTGTTTACCAGGAGTTACTCAGTATTACCATGCTGCAGCTGTCTCCAGTCGCTGAAATCAGAGGTAACTCTGTGGCATACGCTGGCAAACACTGACATTTTAATGGCTTTCTCCGAAAAAGCAAACAGATAACTCTCCTCAAGCCTGTTTCTGCACAGACACACACACATGTGTATAAATATATATATGTTCAACTAGAAAACATTAGGAGCCTTCTTAAAAGTAAATCCTAGTAATGCAATATGAAAAACATTCAAAGCAGAAAAAGGGTCTAAGCCACAACTCAGTTTAAAAGTCATAGACATTTTCCCACTGATTTCAGTGAAACAAAGATTTTCATTACCTGTATTGAAAGTGGTATTATTTCAGTAAATGGATGACATAATCAGGCTATTTTTCTATTGATTTTTTGCCATATTTTATCATGTTAAAGCTATAAAAAGCCTAATATTACATCTTCAATTATCTTGTATGCATAGAATTTTTACCAAAAATAAAATAAAACTGATAATCAGCTTGCTTGAAGAGGACTCTTACTCCAAGAATGGATTATATGAAAATGACACCTTTTGCATTATTCTGTTCTTAAGGTATTCATAGAATCATAGAATCATAGAATCATTAAGGTTGGAAAAGACCTCTAAGATCATCAAGTCCAACCATCAACTAACACCACCATGACTCCTAAACTAGCCCCTGGAGTGCCACGTCTACACCTTTTTTGAACGCCTCCAGGGTTGACGACTCCACCACCTCTCTGGGCAGCCTGTTCCAATGCCTAACCACTCTTTCAGTAAAGAAATTCTTCCTGATGTCCACTCTAAACCTCCCCTGACGCAACTTGAGGCCATTTTCTCTCGTCCTATCACTAGTTTCTTGGGAGAAGAGTCCGACACCCGCTTCACTACAACCTCCTTTCAGGTAGTTGTAGAGAGCGATAAGGTCTCCCCTCAGCCTCCTCTTCTCCAAGCTAAACAGCCCCAGTTCTCTCAGCCGCTCCTCATAAGACTTGTTTTCTAGTCCCTTCACCAGCCTCGTTGCCCTTCTCTGGACAC
>WAAD01028151.1:68781-116946 GCA_013389945.1 Fregata magnificens
CCAACTGGATTTCACTCCATTCACCACCACTCTCTGGGCTCGGCCATCCAGCCCGTTTTTTACACAGCAAAGTGTATGCCCATCCAAGCCGTGAGCTGCCAGCTTGTCCAGGAGAATGCCGTGGGAGACCGTGTCAAAGGCCTTACTAAAGTCCAGGTAGACAACATCCACAGTCTTGCCCTCATCTACTAGGCGGGTCACCTGGTCATAGAAGGAGATCAGGTTGGTCAGGCAGGACCTGCCTTTCATGAAGCCATGCTGGCTGGGCCTGATCCCCAGGTTGTCCCGCACCTGGCCGGTGAGCTCACTCAAGATGAGCCGCTCCATGATCTTCCTGGGCACCGAGGTCAGGCTGACTGGCCTGTAGTTCCCCGGCTCCTCCTTCCGGCCCTTCTTGTACATGGGCGTCACATTGGCTAGCTTCAAATTTGTATATTTTTAATAGGAGGGAAAAACATTTTTAATACCTCAATTACAATGTTCTACAGTCAGCACAGCTAAAATAAAACAATAGGTTTAGCATCTTCTCACATCACTAACATTGGAAGAAGACTCTACCTGAAGGCCACATTTTTAAAGGAGGCATCTATATAAATCCTGTTGAGGATAACTGTGTTGTGCAAGTGTGACAGAGCATAATGAACTGAAAATAAAGTATGATTATAGTGTGGGCTGCAGAATGATCATTCATAAGACTACAGAGTGCAAGACGTAGTGGGTTGATTCTTAGGTCCCACATAAGGCTTGCAGGGCTGCCAGGACAAAATATCCTTTGTGTTTAAATGGAACAGCCATGCACCAGAGGTCAGTCAGGGACACAAGCGTAGGAGAAGCCTAGCGCACCCTTCCAGTCCCTCTGACTGGGTCTGTTCTTTGCATAGACCCATCAAGGCAGACCTAATCTGTCCCATCATACTAAAATCCTCATACACAAGCAGTTGGCTATGTAATATTAACAGGAAAGACACGATGCCCAAAGCAGCCTTACTCACTTGGGCACCGCAGGCGACTTCTTCAAGACGAAGATTCCCTGCAATGGAGGGTAATTTTTGATCACCTCGCTGTCGTATCACCTCACTTCTAACTGCATATACAGTTAGAAGATCTTTCATGTGCAAATATAGCTATGACCCATCCAGTTACTCTCCATATGCTTCACAAGCTTACAGTGAACTTTTTATGATTAAAATCCAATTTCTTTATTTTGTTATTTAACCCACTTTTATTATCTTCTTATTTCCTTGACTGACTTCATTGGTTTGCTATGTGATTGATTGACCCAGATTAAATTTCTAGGAAATTTCTTAGGATACCCCATCAGATTTTTTTCTGGCTTAGCCAGCTGGCCAGCATTTTAAACAAAAGGGGTTAAAGAAATACAAATGTGAGTTGGAGTCTTACCAAATTTCCTCAGACAGTTTCTCCCAGAATCATCAGGAACACTGTTTATGCTTCCTTAAGCTTTCAGTATGCTTTCCAGATGGATGTTTTGGGATCCCAGCTTTGTAAGCAAAACCATCCAACTGAAATAAATGTGTGCCTGGACAGGTTCTTCATTGTACCCTGGAGCCACCTGAATTCACGGCAATTCCCAAGGATTCATACAGCTCTGCCAATGCTAGGGCTCTTCTCCAGAAGACACACAAGTTCTGTCTGCTCTTGTCTTATTTTTTATATTAAAACTCAGGGAAAATTCTAGCCTAGCCAGCACAATTTTAAGCTAGAAATACCTTATTATCACATCTACAATAACAATATCAAATAGTTAAATGCTAAACTACATTTCCTTTAAAATAGGAATCAGCGAGCTATTTGGAAACCCATTAAAGTTCATTTCACTACATTTTTGAACATGAAAAGACGTTTTCTAAAGGCCTGATCCTGACTTGCACCACAAGACCATCTGTCTCCTAAGTAAATTACTACACCATTGCAATGGCCTGACAGTAACAATAACATTAATGAGGGCTGTTTCCAGAGCTGTGTGCTGCAGGTGCGGGAAAGGGCTATGGGCGGGAGCTTCGCGCCCAGTGGGGAGGGATTCCTAGATAACGCAAAATCTTCATGTAGTCCTTGAATCACTGCAAAGGGCTACAGTGGGTCTCAGTGCAAACAAATACCACTGAGACATAAAATATTTTCCCAAGTGTCGGTCTTTCTTACGTTCACTGAATTTAGAGGAGAGAATTTGGATAACTCTAATTGGTGTTGAGCATTGATGTATATTCTCTAGCAATGACTTTATGTGGGGAAAGACAGCTTCCATTTTACTCAGACAAGTAGAAAATCCTCTGCCTCCATGCCTGAGAACTTAAACAGAATGGCCTATTTACATTAAAAAAAAATTATCCTTCTATCATTTGCAGTGTTGTCACTTACCTGAACAGGAGTAGGGTAGAAGTTATCGCTGCGTGCCTCTTTGTAATTGTTTTTACACATCGAGCATGTTGCCAAGGAACACCTGTGTGTTTTGCTTAATTTTTTATCTTTAGGAGGTTTTTGAAATACCAAGAGAATAAAAAAAAAAAAAAAAAGAAAAGAGCTTTAGGTGTATCTGTGACCTCCCATTCAATGTGTCAAAGCAAATCTTAAAGACATGGTGCTAGCTCATAACTCATTTTGAACATGGAAAAAACAGCATACAGTGGTACACACAAACGTATACTGTTAAACTGTAAGAATGGTCCCTGCAGTGCCTTCAGCCTGGGCCAGCTTGAATCCTCCTGGCAGTTATTGGGCAGAGTCTGGGAGCTGGCACAGTGCAGAGACAGGCCGTTTGCAGGTGGTCACTGCTCAGAAAATAATGTAATTGGGTAGATGCAGGATGCTCCATGCCAGCCTCTTCAGTGCCAGAGAGCATTCACTGGCACTTTTAAATTTACTAGCATAACTGTAAGCCATGTGTACTCTTTTCTCTTTGTCAAGAGAATAGGATGCAGAAAGTTAAAAACAACTATATATGCCAATATATCAACTTATACTGAGTTTTAAGGTGCAAGTGAAAAAGAGGCTGGTAATCACATTGTTATAGATGCAGTTTAAAGGCTAAATTCATCCTTGTTCTGAATTCACTGACCTTTATTTGTATGTCAGATCAATAATAATAAAATATTGGCAAGTAATATAGAATAAGTTTCTCACAACCTTTCAGCAATGCTTTGTCATCCAAAAAGTTAGGTTAAAATTGAAGAGCTTTGAGAAGAATGAGTCCTCTGAAGATGGATAGGTATGTCAGGATCCAGCTCCCACAGTATAATATAGTTGTTTACTTCATTTGTAAAAATGCTACCATAAACTTTCCCGGTGAAAATTAATTCTCAAGATGTTAAAAAAATCAATTACCAAGCATAGAGCTTTCTTTCTAATGATGTTACATACTGAAAATTCAATCTGGATCATGGAATTATGGGGAGGGCTTCTTCTAGATTTATGTGTGTACCATTTAAAGGTTTTGCAGGTGACCATCTGCTCAGTCCCACTGAAAATAATAGTACAGAACAGAATTCGTCTCTGTAAGCACCACTTGGGTGTGAAAAAGCAAAGGGAGCCTTCGCTTCACTTTTCAATCATTATATTCCTTTGCCAGTGGTACATCTATCATTCGTGTTAGAGCTGTAACTCCACAGAACGGTAAAAACCTCTCTGTTAGAAAGCCACTTATAAATTGTCATTTTTCTGACTCTAATGATATGTTTCTGTATAAGATTCTTATTCTAGCTATGAATTCCCAGCTATCTGAAGACAGTTTTACACCCAAGTTGAATGTCATGTGTTACTTAAATAATTTGTTAAATATTCAAAAGACCAAAACTGACTAGCAGTGGTTTACAGGCACAATATTTATCACACAAAATTACACAAAGAAACCACAGAATGAAACATGTTACCGAAACCTCATTCTTTTGCAATGTAACTTTGGCTTTTTGGAGGTGCACATAGAAAGCAATTCTTCGTAGGAATTCCATCAGAGCATAAACTGAAAGGATATCAAAGGTTGTGTCAATTGCAAGTCATTGTAAGTCATTTTTCCTTGCACCACGAAGCATGGTTTCGCTCAGCTATCTCCACTGGTAAGGCCGCTCTAAACCGCAGTCTACTGGCTTTTCCCCCAGTGAAACTAAATAAAGTACCCCCTGTTCCAGTGCGAACATGATTCAAGCAGTCGTCTGGACCTAAGGGCACGTTATCAAATCAACACACCAGGAAAATGTGAAAACTTATCAGAGATCACAGCAAACAGTGGTATTTGTGAAACAATAAATTCTTCTTAGATAATGTTTACAAACAATACATTGTTGATCTGAATACTTCAGCAGTGACCTAACATTTATAGAACAGAGATACAAATACTAACTCATCTCTATGCCACAAAGTACATCTTTTACCTATTGATTTTACTGAAGGCCCCTTGACTCTTCTATGCTCTCAGAAGACTACAGATTTAGAAGGATATGGGATAATAATAAGTGATTAAACACAGAAGTAAAAGATGGAATTTTTAGATAAACTTGGTAATTTTGAAATTTAGGGGGAAAAAGACTGTAATAGTTCTAGTAAAAGTCAACTTAAATCCACTGTAGAGGGGTCTTAGTTGAGACTAAGAGGAAGAATAATGTACCACCATTTCACTACCAAATTCTATTAGAATAGTTAATTGCCCTCATTTACAGTGATTTCATAATCTCCCATTATGGCAGCTGCAGGGAGGAGAGAGCAGGGGGACATGTGAATTCTTGGCACTGAAATCATAGCATCTATGTTAAAGGCTTATTAAGATTATTTAATCCCTCTCCCTGCTGATTCTGGATTGTCCCCCATTGTACACTTCCTATTGTTTTGTCTAACCTAGTTTCAAATATCCCAAGTGATGGGAATGTCTTCAGTTCCCTTAGGAGATTACTTCAAGGCTAATGGCTTTCGCTAGCAGAGACACTTTTTGATATCCTGCCTACATTTGCCTTTACTTTATTCCTTTTGATTAAGAAAGTTTCTTGCCTTCTCTTTTTTTGTGTGAAAGATCAGAGATACCCCATGAATATTAGAAATTCCATCCCTGCCCTGTTGTTACACTTGTAGGCAGTTTTCAAGTGAGGGATCTAGAGGATTTCCATCCAGATAAAGCCAGTAGCAAGCCGCCAGCAGTACTAACCGTCAGTATAGTCATACTTTCTTCTCTGGCTGTTGCCGTACCACTAGAAGTGGTTTCCATATGCAGGCCTCAGCCAGCTACTTGTCACCACCCTCTTCCTAGAGGTTATGCGCACCCTCCCGCTCCTGATTTTCTGGCTGAGCTGTTGCTAGAATTGCTGCTTAAAATGAGCCAGCTTAGTTAAAGCCTGTTTAAACAGTGAGTTACTGTTTGCCCACCTCTTTCTGGCTGACAAGGGCTAGACAACCCTCCCAGCTGCATCTCACCTAGCTGATGGCAGAGAGGGTAACCCCCAGCAAGTTGGTGGTAACCTTTGCTGCAGCAGAAGGGGAAATGTGAATGCATTCACATTTGCCTCCCTGCTCCTGATGTTCTGCGGAAACTGGGATCGACCGGTGATAAGAGAAACCAACAGACTGCAAGGAGACAGGCTGAACTTTTTTCCAGACTGAAGATGCCCCATTAAACCAGGCCTACCTGAGTTTAGCACAAACGTCACCATGGTTGTGTTGCGAAAACGATCTTCTACTTCCCTTGCTTTGATAAGATTACTTGAAGTAAAAATACTTTCTTTTGGAAAAAATGCCATTTTTGGTTCACTACAGGTGATGACCATAACTCCGAAAAGGAGGACTCACGCACAGTTGGGTTGCGCAGTCCCAGGAACCGTGTTTGTACCCGCCGTCCTTCCAGTCTAACCCAGCTGAGGATGGAAAGACCAGGTTCCAGCACAATGGAAGAGGCAGGCAGCCACTTAAAGTGTTATGCTTCTGTAGAGCAGTTAAATTGTATTTACTAGCAAAGACACTAGACACCTTAGCCATAGAAATCGCTAAGAATTAGGAAGCAGTGTATTTTTAACCAACATAACACACTATCCCTCTCACTGAAATCAGAATTTCTGTCTGTGAAGTATAACCATTATCAGAAAGTTAAGGATTTAGGACTCTTTAATGCTTTACAAATGGCTGAGGATGGGGTGATAAATGTGGTTTTTTTCTAGGCCTGTTCTAAATTATAATGTTTTGCCAACATAGCTATGTCAGTTCCCGGTGTGAAAAATTCACGTCCCCAGCAGATATTGCTATGTTTGCAGAACTCCTGGTGCGGACGCAGCTTTGCCAGAAGGGGAAAGCTTATATTGGCTCAATTTACATCACTTAGGGAGGTGGTGTAACTATGCCAGAAAAACTCCTTCTGTCAGTTTGAACAGTATGTACTGCGGGGTGCTCTGCCAGCTACAGCGATGGTGGAGCTGTGGGATAGACAGGACCGCGATCACTGTTGCTCCGTATATTCACTTTTAATTAGCATATTAATCAACATGCCACATTTGAGAAATGCATCTCGTGAAACACTGCTGCATTTATTGACATCCTCAGTCTGCATGTCTGCTAATATATCAGAACTGCTACTTTGATGCCTGTGTTGAAACAAGAAACCATGTGCTACTCAAATGTGTATTCTTGGAAACCAGACAGCTAAATTATGACCTCCCTAGGTGTGTTGGCACCTTTGCTGCAGTCATATAATTTTATGTTTTCTTGTTTCCCTCCTTGGCATCTACTAGCCTCCAGATCTGTATTTTGGAAGTATAGCTCATCCAATCTCTCCTGACTCAGTCAAAGATATTTTTGGATTTATTGTGGTCTAAGTTTAACTGACAAATCTTTTTATAAAAAAAGAAAAGAAATTGTTTTAGTAAATTCTCTGAAGTGTCCTTAATTTGTTCTTGATGCCCTTTTCTCCAAAATATCACATCAACTGCTTTCACATGACTCTGAATGCTATTCATGCCTGAAACGTATATAGATAGATACTGATTTCAGCAGTTGTTTCCAGTATCAGCTGGTTCCTTCCTCTGGCTGGAGCCGTGTCTGGCAGTTCTTTCCGGTGCTGTGTGACCTCCGTGTTTATGTCTAATATCCTGTCTCCATTTACCACAGAGCTGTAATATCATATACACTTGGTAACATTTATGAAATGTATGTGTTGTGCTCTATACTAAGAAAATCGAAGATAAAATATTCTTAAATGTGTTTTGGTTTTTTTTTAAATGAGTGGATACATATTTTATTTGAATACTCCTAAAAAGTGCAAACTAAAATTCAGTAAAGCCAGTGAGATATTTCCCATGCAATACAAGCAATAGAAGTATTGCTTAAGGAAGCAGCAGAAAGGAAAACCTTCAAAGTACTGCCATAGGAGTGTTCACCCTAAGCTCATTTGTGTTAGCTCTCTCTTCCATAATTAATTATTTTGGCTCTACCTTCCGTAACTGTGACAGAATGAGTTGCAATAATTCAACCTGAAAAGAAATATATCTCCGTCTAGAAAATGGCAGTGCTGCCTGGTCTTTCAGAGAACAGGAGACATCTATCATTGTTACTATTGTTACTGAATCTGAAAGTCCAACACAAATCTGGACACCACCTTAAGAGCAGGAAAGCTGATACCTACAATGGGAGCTAGAACCAGCACCTGGCAAATTCCTGGCAGTTCATTTCTCTTTAGATAATATCATACCAGTGGTTTTGAGCCAGCAGCTTTTCCATTCCCCACGCTTATCTCTTTCTAGCTGCAGTGTCATCAGTGTGACACCATTGGCTGTGTTTGTCGAAAAAAATATAAAGGAGGACATCATCAACCCCAAAGCACCAGTGAATCCCATGTCTCTCAGCACCATGTATACCAACAGGTGTGGAAAAAATAAGTGGAGCATAATTTAGTTGGAGTAAGGAGAATGTGAAGATAAGTGGCCTTCACTGTTCTGTCATGTCTGTCTGGCAAGCAAGCAAGAAAAGCAATACTACATTAGACACGGCATTAGCACTCGCTATCAGCATGCATAAAGATGTTCCACTAGCAGTGGATGCACTCAGAATGAACAGAAAATACTATCATATTTGTGATCAGCTCTCCGGAAAAGTAAGATAGGACTTTTTTTCCAGTCTGTAAACCACTCAGGGATCTACTGAGCAGCACCCTTAAACCAGTATGTTTTTATGCATTTAAATAGTAGCTAATTTCAAAAGAAATTGTACAAATATTATGTTCAAATTAATGAAGACAGCAATTCTGGTTTAGAATTAACGCTTTCCACACTGAGAACAAACTCGGATGAAACTTCAAGTTTCACTGTGTGTGAACATCAGTGAAAGGAGCCTGTAATTTCTTTGAATTGTGGAAAGAAACAAGATCACTTGCCTGCTATTCTTTTACAGTCATTTCATTTCCTGAGTGTACAGCTTACTCTAAAAAGTTTGCTAATACCTTAATTAATTAACAAGCTTAGACTCTGAGACGCTTACTCCTGCCAGTCTCTGCTTTACACAGATATGGCTGTATTAAATTGGCTTTGTCACAGAACCATTCCCTCTTCCCCCTGTCCCCGTGGTGTGACACAATCTTAGTTTACAGGCAAACTTGGAAAGGTCAGTTAAACCTTAGTGATGAGGTGCCCCTCTAGGTCTTAATTATTATAAGCCAAAATGCAAAAAGATGTGAAAAGCGTTTAAGGAAGAAGAAATCTTTTAACCTACAGAAAAGCTTCTAATACAGAAAATGAAGCAAATATTAAAACTCTTTCACACACAGAAGAGGTGACAGTGCCAGCAGGCCACCATCTTACTGAGCTATTCTCACCGAGCAGAACTGTTACATTTCAGAGCACAAGGATATTTGGAAAGAATAGCTGGGATCAGCCAATTTATTAACCTCTCTGCTAATACTGCCAATTGTGGTGGTGTTTGTAATGTGGGCACCTGTTCAAGAAAGAGCAGAACAGAGACAACTCCCTCTACACAAACTTTTCCATTTTGTGAACCACATCTAAAACGAGACCACATCCCTCCCATACAGACTGCGCACCACCTCCCATCCCACCAGTAACCAGCTAATATTTCTGTAATAGCTACGGTAACTGAGTTTATGAACTCAGCTGAGAAGTAACAAAAAAAAAGAGCACAAACAGACAGGAATGAGAGTTTTCAACTTCTTTTAATTCTATTTACCATCTAGAAATGAGACAGCTATACCCCTCTCTGGCTGACTGGTGTCCTCCGGCTGACAGCTGTCAGGCCGGGAGGTACTCAGTGCACCAGCAATAACCACTGTCCATAGAAGACAAGGACACTGAGTCACGAAACCCAGGCTAGATGTCACCTGAGTGAGACATCAAACTGCAGTGCCTGCGTGCGAGTGCAGGTTCCTTGTATAACCATCGGAGACCGAGCCACCTCCAGAACTAGATCTGGAGGGAAAGTCACATTTGGATTTGCCTGTTGTTTCCGTCGACCGCCATGGAACCCAGGCACCTCACTTTTACTCACCTCCTGCATTTGGCACAAGTCAGATGCCTAAAATCTGGCCAGCTTCACCTATCAGCCAGCCCTGCAACCTTTGTGTCAGAGGGAAAATACAAGGAACCATAAAAGGTGCCTTGCAAAAGCCAGAGACGCTCTGGGGAACTGTCCCAAGGTGAACTTGCTGTGGGGAGTGCAGCTCCCGGGATTCCTGCTCCCACACGCAAACAACACGTGATTTATGGTATCTGTTGCAATTCTAAGTTTAACATGTTTACTGCACTCCTCATGTTTTATCCGCTCCGAAACAAAAATATTTTCCAACAAACAGAGTGTTGAGCTGTGGCTAACTTCATAAAATATCTGTTGGTGACTTACTGGGAAAAGAACAAATAAACAAACCAAACCAAACAAAAAAGCAGAAACATTTCATTTCCTCCACAATGAAGATGAATTCCTCCAATTCTTTAAATCTCCCTCAGTGCTCCCTCTCCTTCCCATCCCCTCTCTTGTCCCCATAAGGTGTTATTTTAAGCTCATCTTCAGTCGGGCAATTAATAACGGCAAGCTAACATCATTGCTTTTTTGTTTGTTTGTTTGTTTGCGTGTTTTGCCTGGGAAATTCCTTAAGAAACATGTAACAACTGCACGCTGGAACAGGCCCAATTCGGTTCGCAAAACGCACGGCGTCGCCAAGAGGGACCGCTGCCGCCGCTCCTGCTGCCGCTCCTGCGGCCGAGGGACACATCTCGCCGGCTTTCCTCAAAACCGCGGAGGACGCTGAGGGAGGAGCCGGCGGGCCCACCTCGCGGCGGGCGTGCGGGNGTTTCTGCCCCTGCGCCCACCGCCCTCGCTGCGAGCCGTGACCCCCCGGGGCTCCCCCCCGGCCCCAGCTGGAGGCAGAGCAGGGCGGAGGGTGCATCGCGGCACCCTCAGCGCCCCGCCGTCTCCCGGGGGCAGAGGCGAGGTGGGCAGGGAGGCAGGTGAAGCGTGTGGCTGGGCCTGCTGGGGAAACGCAAAGCAGGGAGATGCTTCTCCCAAAGCAGCAAAGCCAGGCTGGGGAGGGCTCTGGGCACCTCTAGGGAAAGGCCTCACAGGGCCCTGCTTCCCCCCGGCCTCCGCCCTGCCCAAAGCGGCCTGTCCCACCCACGTCCTGCCCGCCGCCTGCGCACCCGCGGAGGTGGACAGTCGCGCTGTAATATTGTTTGCTCTTTTATTTCTAAGGCACCACGGTGCCTTCTCCCAAGTAACTAGCGATAGGACGAGAGGAAATGGCCTCAAGTTGTGCCAGAGGAGGTTTAGATTGGATGTCAGGAAAAAATTTCTTTACCGAAAGAGTGGTTAAACATTGGAACAGGCTGCCCAGAGAGGTGGTGGAGTCGTCAGCCCTGGAGGCGTTCAAAAAAGGTGTAGACGTGGCACTCCAGGGCCTAGTTTAGGAGTCATGGTGGTGTTAGTTGATGGTTGGACTTGATGATCTTAGAGGTCTTTTCCAACCTTAATGATTCTATGACTCTGTGGTGGTTTTTGCTGAAATTTTAAGGAAATATGGTAACTTGCCTAAAATTACGTAATTTCAGATGAGTTTGTTTAGTCTAAGCGAAATTTTGAATGATTAAACCAGGTTTATTTTATAAAGCTGTTTTGTCCTGATCACCTTCATATCACCTTTGGGAAAAACCTTTGGTAAAGTAAAAGGCCTACCACCCCCTAATGCACCTCTTCAAAAACATCAGCGTGGTTGATATTGTTGGGTTTAGCTTTACAGAAAATACAAAGATGTTCTCCAGCTTCAGAAGAGAGAACTCTAGTCTTCACCAAGTAAATGGCATGTACATTACTTCTGGGAGGTTATGTTAGTGATGAGAATAGGTGTTTTGCTAAGAAATTCAGTGTACAGCTGCACTATGGAAGCCAGAAATGTTTAGCAAATATGTTTTTACAGTTGATTTGCTTTTATAAATAGCTTATATAGCTTTTCCAACTGCAAATCCTCACCAGTCTTGACATTTTATTTCAGCCATTGGAAGACAATATTCATTAAAAGAACCACAGCTGCTCTGCAGGCAGTCTCAACTCATTATTTATAATTAATATCCTTCTATATGCAGACATAGAAAAAATCTTTTCTCTTTGTCCTAGTGTTTATGGCAGTGATGTGCCAGACTGCCAGTAAATTTGAAACCTGAGGAGTTTGTTTTTAGAGTCTCCAGCAGAGATCAAAGTTACAATAGTCACTCTCTCACTGAAAACTTTTTCCTGTATCAGGCTTATTGGTAGAGTTGTTGCTACAAGTACTGAGCAATATCTTTTTCATGAAGGTTGGACTTTTATAACAGCAAAATAAATGAATGCTGTGCAAAAGTAAGACAGAAAAATTTCACTATACTGGGGACCAATATACTTCAGCAAACACTGGCTGTAAAATGAAGAAATATTCTCTTTCCCCACCTCCCACAGACATGGTTTTCCACTGATACCTTGGGAGGGAAACTGAGCTACAACTATTTCCTGACTTACAGGACTTTGGAGGAATCCCTCGGTAAGCTAAACCTTTCTGGAGAATGCTTATTCACATATACAACTCACACATAGTCGTTAGCACAATATTTATGCATGACATTGCCTTGACTATCAGTGTCACCCTTACATGGCAAGGAGCTTGATTTTCTGCCTACATCATTCTAACGCTGCTGTACTTCAGTGGACCCCTTAATTTTGGGGAGAGCATACAGAAGAAGGCTAGAGATGTTTAGAACATATCAAGTATGAACCATCCTCCCCATTGTGAAAGTGTGATCACAGCAGTGCTTTGTAAAAAGTTCAGAATGGATAAAAAGACACCCATTTGAAAGGATCCAAGCCACCCTTAGAGTTTCTAATCTTTCCTGCTTCATCAAAATAGTTCTAGAACTTCCTCACTTTCTAAAGCTAAAGGACAAACATCTTTTGAAAGCCTTTCAGACATATTTACATGATTTTTTCTAATAAACATAAGATAATGCTGATTAAAGCATAATAAAGTATCATCCATGTGTGCAAAGCATCTGCCCTTGGTCTGTGAAAGTCTTCCCTTCTGAAGATGCATACACTTTCATCTTTAATTTTTTATGTGGAAGTTTTTGGCTAGAAGTTTATCAGATAATTGTGACAGTTTTATATGAATTTTGACCTGTTCCAAAAACACTCCACAGGACATCCCACACTGTTGGGTGAAAATAGCTCATATGACTTCTTTTTTTTCCACCCTAACATTGACAGGCTGCTGCTGAATAACAGCAAATCTCCAATTCCGATTTGGCTTACATGTGAAAAGCCTCTTGTCTGTCACGCCTGCTTCCCAACCACAGCACCTGCTGTAGTACAGTCCTGTGAGCTTCACCAAATACTTCCCAGTATCATACCAGGTCGTCCCGTGACTCTGAAACACATCTCTGGCATTGGCAGAAGGCCACGTTGCTTTTAAAACCCTCTCACTTCTCCCAACCCTGGAAAAAATGTGCTTGAGAAAAATGCTAAGAGCTGCAGAGTTTTCCATTTTCATTTCAATCAACTCTGAGTCCATGCCTCAATGTCTATTTAAGGGAGTGTAAAATACCCCCAAGTCAATGTCCCTGACAGTTGACTCTTCTTGGATTTCAATTATATCATCGGAGACTGTAGGGCTGGGCACAAGGAAGAGCTGAGGAATGACTGAATGAAACAGACCCGCCAGTCCTCTTCCAAGGCTGGCGGGAAAGATGTGAAATATCTTGACACACTTTGTCCTCTTCTGCTGGTCGAAGGACATGTAGAGTTCTCTCCCGGTGGCAGCCTTTCCTTCCATAAATCTTAAAAAGCCTTTCTTAATACTTTATTTTTCAGTACCAGCCAGGCCATCTTCTCACACTCATGCTGCCAAGTAATCCTATGCAGTTGCTGGATTTATGTGGTGCTAAAAGAGCCTATAAGCAAGCTTATCCAATAAAAAGCTCTGCTCAGTTATTTTTCACCATGCCATTTTTTTTCAGAGAAACTAGTCAAAAACATAACTATTTATTACTAAATCTAAAGAATTTACTTATATGCTGTGGGCAAGCTGCTGAATATGACAGAGCACACTGTGTGTGGACACAAGTTTAAGACAGCGTTTTACGATCCCTGCTTATCCCATTCCTAAGAGACATGGGAAATATGTGAAAGCCTCCCTAGCCTGCTGGTCAAGAGGCTGCTCTTCAGCTTGCTTTCCCTACCTACCTGCCATAAAATGGGTTCAGGGGATTAAAAAGAGTTTTAGTTATTTCTAACTTCTAGCTGTAATTATGGAGTATTCGACAGGGAAAAAGGCTGGTGGAAATACTGAATCTGTTTTTTCCAAGTGGGTTTAGGGTATGTAGCTATAACATAATGAAAGAGAAAATTCTTTATTAGAATGAAACAAAGTTTGAAATATGTTTGGTGCTGGCCGAGTTTGCACTAATTTACGATGGGAAAATGATCTGTTACTTCATTGTAATGCTATTCTGTGTCGATTTGCAGATTACAGATATGAGACAGCAGAATTTATAAATAAGATTAACTGATTTTATAGCTTCACCTTGTCATTCTTCCACAGAAATATCATCTAGTAGAAATCAACTACAGATGGCCAAGTTTCCAGACTTTGTAACAGGAGGCTTTTCATTATTAGATTTGCAACATTATTGAAATGACCACACGTGACAATAAGGAAAAAAAGGCAATACGTGTGCACATGTATGTGTGTGTGTGTGCTTGCATTATGAGTGTGTGCGTGTATAGGCATCTGTATGTTGCTACTGTAACTTCTCTGGCATTGGAGCTTTCCTTCAGCTGTTTGAAGATAGCCAGAAGGTAACAGTAACTATCACTTGCCTGTTGCTTGCTGCTTCAAAACATTTTCCTTTGATTTCTTCTATTAGTTCTTTCTACCTGTCAATCAAATGTAAGTTTCTCCTTGATTTTAGCAGTCTGCTTGATGTGGCCCTTATGAGGGCCAGAGCATTTCTGTGCTCTGGCATCTGAACCTGTTCCTTCTGCCAATAACTGTTCCACGCCCTATCCTATGCCATTGCTGAAGCTGGAATACTATCCCCTTTAGTCTCCTTCCTCTAAAACCCTACTTGTCCTGAGACACTGCTATGAACAACAGGCCACGTTGACAAATTGCCATAAGCATTTAGAGTTCACCCATTTTTTTTAGGCTTAATGATTTTTCTCCTTTTACATGACTATAGAATATAGTTAAATGCTACCAGATCCAATTGGTATTTTACCATCATACCTCCCTGGGAGCATATTTAGTCCATTAGTGACTACCTAAGTTTTGCCTCAAAACAGTCAGAGATACCTTTTTGGTTCAACTTTTAGACTACAATCAAATGTCAGAATTTTGCACTGAGGAAAAGAAACTGGCTAGTTCTGCTCTTGATTATGTAGATACTTGCTTTTTTAAGCTAGCAGTTTCAATACTTAAGAATAACTGTAGGCTGCATAAAATGCACAAGAAATTGGTAACAAGCCGTTACACCAAGGAAAAATCCATGTAGGGTATGTATTCTTTTGCTTTGTCTTAAGACATTTCTTCTCATATCTAAAGCACACTTTTGATTTATCTCTTAAAGAAATGCACATCCCAAATTAAAGGACAATGTACTATATTTTCATCTTTGAATACCTTGTTACATTACAATGACCAGGCAACTTTCCATCTGTAGTTTTGCAAAGAGGTTCCTGGCTGACCCAAAAGCTATATGTTTTATCTTTGTTGGTCTCTCAGAGCTTAGCCAGGTAAAGCAGTGCAGCTTGAGTTACTTCATCCACAAAACTTTTGAAGTCCTGCCAGCTGCCTTCTTTTGTTTTGAATGATTTGGCAGACATTAGGGAAAAAATAAAATCTTGGCTATGCCATGAAACATGTCCACCTCTTGTTTGCTGCAAGAATGCTGTTCCTGTCACTCGTGTTGAAGAAAATTGCTAGCACTGTACTTCTTACAAACTTGCTGTGCTGAGATTTTCTGGGTGGTATTCAGTTAGCACTGCTGACCGGATCCATGAGGCACCAGGTCAAAGGAAAATCTGCATAGCATTTTAGAAAAACTTAGACTCAGTTCTCAAGGAACTGAGGAAGTGCATTGCTCATTGCAACAGTGTGGCTTATATCCGTATTAAATTGTAACCTCCATTTTGTCTTGTAAACTGCCCTGCGGCTTAGGGCTTCCATTTTGGATTGTATACTGAGATTATGTCTAACTTCTGTGACTGAATTTCTTCTGTTGATCTTATATGATCTTGATAAAATAAGCAGTGACATATTGAAGCTCGATCCTAACAGCATTTCTTTTAACCTGTTCATGAGCAACACGAATGCCAGTAACAGGGTGAAAGAAAACTGAAATAGGATAGGATACAGAAACCTCACAGGAATAGCAGACTATACAACTCCCATTTGGAAATGCCATGCTCCAGCAGTTATCTACTGACTACATCCCCTGCTGAGCACAGAGCTGGTAGGGGTAGGAGAGAAGAAGCAGCAATGACTGTACAGACCTCCCAGGTAATCTTCGGGGTGGAGAGCAACAAAACAGCAATGTCACCTATCAACCCCTGATGCTATGGCAGTTATGAAATAGAAAAGGGAAGAGAAAATTCATCCCTTGAGATTAGTTTTATCCTAGTAGCTTCTGCTCAAAGGTGAACTGTGCATGGGAATGGAGACAGCAGAGGCTGTCGGATACAGAAGAAAAAAGGCAAAATAGGAAATAAAAGCATGAGCAAGCAACAAAATCTACACACAGATTTTTAAGTAAATATTTGACCAAGTTGGGATTCTTTTTACCTCATTTTACAGGCAAGAACCCAAGCACAAAGTTTAGTCCTAGTTTAAATTTCCAGTTCCCTAATTCTCTATTAATAGAAGTGCCTGATAAGAGATGTCAAAAGTGCAGAAACACTTGCATATGCAGAGTGATTGAAAGAGCCTGGGACTTCTTTAGAAAGGAGAGAAATAGGAGAGGCTCAGTTGGAGAGATTCAAAATAATGAATGGCTAAATGGAGGCAGATAGAATGAAGAGAGTTCCCTTTTCCATGGAAGAAGAGGGCATCCTTTGAAAGTAAATGAAAGAAAACTCAAAACCAGTAAAAACAATCACATTTCTACAAGTCAAACTGTCAACCACTAAAGCTTGTTACTACAAGGTACCATTAAGGTAAAAAACTTGGGAGTATTCAAAAGCGAACTATGGATGAAAGGCTTCCTGACTTAAATGCAAAAGAATGGGAAAAAAACAAGCCTACCCACTAGGAAATAAAACTTCTGCTTGAAAATAGACAGGAAGACATTTTTTCCTAAAGCTATATTATTTGGTAGTTATCTATCTACCACAAGGTCCTTTGTTACAGACAGCATTTGACATTAGCTATAGTTAGAAACAAGGGTCTTGCTCAACAGACCACTGCATAACCTTGCTTGTGTTGCGCCTCCCAGGAAGATGAAATAGGTTTTGTAATTCAGAAAAGACTTCTAATTTTTTTTTCTGGAAACTAGTCATCCCATCTTTGCCCTGTGCTGGGAAAGGGATGGACAGTTATGTGATATGGGAACAGTTTGCCTGGTGGCTGTTCTGGCCAGCTGTTACTTCATCCAAATAAGTCTGCTATCTTTTAAATGTGCCTGTCTTTTTTACATTCTTTCTCTTGTTCACAGGTAACTTCTTTGCTCCTAACTGACTGCTTCTGGATTCCTCCTCCTTCCTAACCACAGCTCAAAAGAAGCTTTTCTGGCATGCCTCAGTCTAAAGGATTAATATTGTACTAAACATTGTTTGATCTGTATTTCATCCCATATTTTAAAAACAAAAAGTTTCCTGCTCTTTTACTCATTCACCCACTCAGCTGCAGCGAGCACCTTTTTGTGCAAGCTCGGAATGTCAACTGGTCGCCAAATAAAACAAATTAAATTTCTCATTAATAAGTTGGGGGGGATGTGTATGCTTTTAGCCATTGTTTTTTGCTAAAGTCCAAAGAAGACATTAAAACTATCTTGGGATATCTACAAACCACTAGGATGAAAAGAAAGTGCTATTCCTAAGCTTTTCTCTTCAGGTGAGAAATAACAGATGGAGGGAGATAAAAAAGAGGAGCAGGTCCCTACTATGTATGGGGAGTTTTGTGTGTGTGTACAACTCCATGAACTGCAGAGAGTTACACAAGCACAAGTTAATCACAAATAAAAACAATTATGCCCCAAAATTACCCATAAGAAACTGCTCACAACTTCAAATGAAATGCAGACTTTGAATTCTTACTTATTATTTGTACTCTATGACTAATTGCACAATAATAATGACCTCTGTTTAGCTTCATGAACACTAAGGATTGTTTATCATCTGAAAATTAGTGTCTCAACCTTAGGAAATTTTTTGTAAAGTTAGAGCATAACAGATGAAAAAATATTTTCAAACGGAACAGAAAATATTGAGATAATAGTGTTTTGCAGTAATATTTATCAAGGTTTCTTTCAGCTGATCACTAGATGCAACGGTGGGTAGACCCAAGGAAAGTGAGGTTCAGAATGTGTTCCAGCCAGGGAACGAAATCTTAGATATTTATGAAGTTATATAATTTCCCATTTCTCATACATAGTCACTTAATAAATCCTTGTCTCCCACTGCATAACATCACATTGTATAGCTCCATTCTGTTTGATATCAGTAAGACAGCAAGAAAAGAGTATCAGCCATCCACCCTCTGCAAGAGACTTTCTGATTGACCTATAAAAAGTACAGAAAGTTCAATAGTTTACCATTCAGAGAAATGTTCATAGAGATTTATTCCTTCTTCTGTTCATGCTATGTGGTAGTAAACATACATAATCAGCAAAACATAAATAATAAAGGATTTATAAAAGCACAATTTAAGCTTTTCTGAAATACCTTCTGCATTATCCCATGAAAGCTGGATCTGCTGAACCCTGGAACTGTGAGCTGGCCACAGAACGATGTTTAGATGGTTGTGAAAACACGTCTTTCCCTCAGGGGGAAATGTTAATTAATATATCTATTGTTTATATAGAAATGAATTACCATTTCCTTTTTTTTTTTTTTTTGCTGGCTTCAGCTATTAGTTATCATTGGGAAGAAAAGGAAAATTTAAAACATTATCTGGAGGTATAAATCCAAGGTTAAAACACAAAAGGTTGTAAAGCAGTAAAAAAAATATAAAACACTCACAAAGAAAAGCACACAAAAAAAAGAAAGTAGCATTTATCAAGACCCATCTCTCCAAAGAAACTTCTAAAATGTATCCAGTGAAAGTTAGTCATAAAAATCACCCGGTCTTTTTAAATACCAATTTTATGTTCATGAAAGTGACTGTCATCTAGCAGGATTGTGTTCTCAAATATCTTTGTATCTACACTGAAAAAAGTGAAAATGGCCGAGTATCCAGAAAAAACCAAATCACTTAAGATAGGATTCTTGGAAGATAAGGGACCAGAATCCAAGTGTCATTCTGGACAATATACACTATATGTTTTGGAGAAGACTTGGAGAAGCATAAAGGAGAAAAATCCTGTTAGCAACAGAACTATATAGCTTATCGGATTTGGGTATCTGACACCTCAGGGGGGAATTCTGCAGTGTTGTAACACCAGACTCACTTCTCTCCTCTTTGAGATATAAAATACCAAGAGACTACTAGGACTCATTTATTCCTTCAGGAATTACAGCTGTTATCTCCAAGTTCCCTGGAAGACATGAATGTTGAAGAAGAATCAGATATCATTAGCTAACCAAAATACAATTAAATAAAAAAAAACAAAAAGGGGACTGGGAAGGCCTCTGTTTTAGGCTGCAGATGAGTGCTTCTTTGGCAGGTCGGAGGGTGTTAGAACTCGACACTACAGGAATGCAAGTAGAAATGAGTTTTATGGGGTTTCTAGCTTGTACCACTACATAACTTCAAGATGATACAAATGACTAGTTGATTACAATGTGCTGCTGTCGGATCAGTCATACTTAAGTTGGATTGTGAAAGTAATACAAGGAATTAAAATATTTTTTAACAGCTGCTTTGTAAAGGCATAGAAAATGCCAGTTCTCAAAGAATTTAATTTAGATGATAAGTGTCAGGCACACTGCTAAAAGAGAAATACTGGGAGGAAGGAAAGTCGCGGATTTCAACAAAGAAGGGACAGTTAAAGACAATCTACCTGAGGTTTTCTCCAAATTGTGCTTTTTGTCATTTATAATCTAGTAGAATCTGGAAAACTCAGATCACTCATGCTTCCTGTATTTCTGTTGTGCTTATCACTTCTTAAATGTTCCTGTCTTTTTAAGTGGGGCATTAGAACTGATACAATGCTAAGCTGTCTAGGAAATGTTTAAGTGTTTAAGTGTAGTGAGGGATAACTTTGGAGGATGCAAAGAGCTCACTTCTCCAGAGTAACTGGTGAACATTGTAATACAATCTGCACTGAATGTCTGAAACATCCCCATTATAAATGGCTCGATTGGAGAGTAAAACAGAGAAAATGATTGCAACAGCAGCTTAAGCCTTTTACATATAAAAAATTGCTCATTACTTCAAATAACTACTCACATTTTTTTTCTGTAAGTGTCAACAACTTCTATTTTTGTGCCAAGACATTTTTCTTTAGTTTTAACAGAGGAAATAGGTTCTTTTGAAATTGCCCCAGTGCATAAAAACTCTAACAACTTGCAAAGTACCTACATGGTTTAAAGCCAAAAATTAAATGGTCAGGGACATGTTTTCAAGGAATAACTGATTCTAACATTCTTGCTTGAATGGCAATTATTTTTATTGCCTAAAAGTTTCTATTACTCTTACTTTTTTCTTTTTAAAGTCAATATACATCTCATGAAAAGTGCCAAATTAAGAGGCTTAGAAACTGAAATTTGGCATTATCCAAGGAATCGGGACAGTACAGTACAAGACTCCACACGTGGCTTCATCAATGTGTTTTAAATCTGACCCAAAAGTCATTAATCCAGACTGCCTGCATGTGCTTTTAGAACTAAGCATCTCTCTTTTAAGTAAGTTTGCCCTAAAAAACACTCAAACATTTTAGGAGTTTGGCAAAGGGCTAAATACCCAGTCCTTTGGCAAGGATACTTATTTGCAGTTATGAAGAAGTTTCACAATGTCGGTGCCTGTCCTTAGATTCAGTCCTCCTTGATTTGAGTTACATCCCTTATTGTCAGAAATTGCACTCCAGCATCTTACATGAAGCTGTGATATTCCTTTCTGAGATCTGCTTACCTTCTACTATTAAGTAAAATAGAGTAAAACACCTCACATCAGCTGATCCATATTGTCTTTCAGCTTATGAATAGGCACAACTGGAGCATCTTTTTGTAAGTTTAAGTTATCTAGGACCCACTTGCAAGGATTAACTTTTTCTCTCAAACTGTGATCATTTGGGATAATGAGTTTCTGGTCTTGAGGACTTAATTTGTGCTGATTCAGAAGAAGATTCCTGATAGGACTGGGCCAAAATTTATGCCAAAATTCTTTTGTTATTATAGTATTTTCAAGAAACAAAAATTAGCTCAACCTAGAATCATAGAATTGTAGAATCATTAAGGTTGGAAAAGACCTCTAAGATCATCAAGTCCAACCGTCAACACACCACCACCATGCCTCTGAAACCATGTCCCAAAGTGCCACGTCTACATGTTTTTTGAACACTTCCAGGGATGGAAGTTTGAACACTTCCACCACCTCTCCAGGCAGCCTGTTCCAATGCTTGACAACCTTTTCAGTGAAGAAATTTTTCCTAATATCCAATCTAAACCTCCCCTGACACAACTTGAGGCCATTTCCTCGTGTCATATTGCTGATTACTTGGGAGAAGAGATCAACACCCGCTTCACTACAACCTCCTTTCAGGTAGTTGTAGAGAGCGATAAGGTCTCCCCTCAGCCTCCTCTTCTCCAAGCTAAACAGCCCCAGTTCTCTCAGCCGCTCCTCATAAGACTTGTTCTCCAGCTTCGTTGCCCTTCTCTGGACATGCTCCAGCACCTCAATATCTTTCTTGTACTGAGGGGCCCAAAACTGAACACAGTATTCGAGGTGCAGCCTCACCAGTGCCGAGTACAGGGGCACAATCACTTCCCTACTCCTGCTGGCCACACTATTTCTGATACAAGCCAGGATGCTTTTGGCTTTCTTGGCCACCTGGGTACACTGCTGGCNCAGATCATTGATAAAGATGTTAAACAAGACTGGCCCCAATACTGAGCCCTGGGGAACACCGCTCGTGACCGGCCGCCAACTGGATTTCACTCCATTCACCACCACTCTCTGGGCTCGGCCATCCAGCCAGTTTTTTACCCAGCAAAGTGTACGCCCATCCAAGCTGTGAGCTGCCAGCTTGTCCAGGAGAATGCCGTGGGAGACCGTGTCAAAGGCCTTACTAAAGTCCAGGTAGACAACATCCACAGTCTTGCCCTCATCTACTAGGCAGGTCACCTGGTCATAGAAGGAGATCAGGTTGGTCAGGCAGGACCTGCCTTTCATGAACCCATGCTGGCTGGGCCTGATCCCCAGGTTGTCTTGCACCTGCCTGGTGAGTGCACTCAAGATGAACCACTCCATAATCTTCCCCACTACCAAGGTCAGGCTGACTGAAATGTTTCATGAGATTGCTCCAGTATATTGGATTTTCTGCTGTGAAGGAATATCAATTTCATCACTGAGTCTGATCTCACTGGTCTCTGTTGCCATTTCTTAAATTATTGTTTTCAGTTTTTCAAGTATAAATAAATTTTCTTTTAGAACTTTCCTTCAGTTTCAATTTTTAATCTCAATACTTGACTCAGAAACAAAACATTCTGGTTTTGTCAGGGAGAAGGTATGCTTAACTGGAATGGAAACACAAAAATTACATGGTATAAATAGTGACTACACAACAACCACCAAAACTAGTAATATCAAAACAAGAATGATCATCTTTTCCAGTTAAGCTAGATGTAATTATTTCCTTTAACTGTCAGTGACTGTGATGTGAGCAGCCATAACTCAGTGAGTCAGAAACTTCTGATTCTCGGTATTGGACCGTAAACACTGGGATTTCCTCACACTAGCAGTATATCAAAGCCAGTCTCACGGCTCTTAAGACACAACTTGATTGTCCAGACTGTTTTCTTGAAGAATGTAGGACACCCTCTGGAAACTGGTTCTTACCCCAGCGTCAGAGAAAACATCTGAGACAAATTAGTGCATCAGGAACATGCCCATTGGATAAATCATATTTGTTTGGGAACTTGATGAAAAGGAAATTTTTAGTGCTGTCTTTAGTAGTAGGATTTTGTTGTCATGAAGTACAGTTAGATGTAGTGAATTAATTGTAGTTAATTATCTCCCCTTCTACAGTAAATAGTATAGTACTAGTACAGTAACAGTACTTTCAGATTTTGTTGCAAGTAGTCTACAGTAGTTTTAAATGGCAATAAGCTAACAGAGAGAATGTGTTAGATCTTTTACTGATATCCGTGGCACCTCAAATGTTATTGGACCTGCATAACACTTTGTCATATCATAAATCACAACATTTAAGAATGTTGGCCATGCTCTAAAGGTAAACATGAAACTTCTGCTAGCACAAAATGTTTAGACTTTCTTAGACTTTAGTTTCACGTGTCTCTGAACCAATGCCTCATTTACACTCACTGCTGATTTGTTTTTTGAACTGTTTCAATTTGATAGGAGAGTAGACTGAAAAATAAGAGGATTGTGGTTTTAGAGTCTGATCCTAAGCCAGTGAACTTCATAAATGAACTCCCTTTTGCTTAAGGTAGGTTTAGGTTGGACCCTTGAATCTAGTAATAAACAGTACTAACGAAATTTTAATCTTGTCTAGTGCTTGCCTTCTTTTCTTTATGGTCTTTATTGCAAATTAAATCCGCATATCTCTTCTCACTGCTCTTTAAGCTATGAGTCTGAGGTAATTGGAATCAATGGAAAAACCCGACATTTTGACATGGTACCATTCATAATGCTGCCAACATAATTAAAATAATCTTAGGAAATACAAAAATATGGGTCTATTAGATCATGGTAGAATTAGTGGGCATCTTACACAGGGAAGACAAGAGTACACTGAAAGCAGTACACTTGGGCCTGTAAGGGAAAACCAAGAATATTGTGAGTAGAGGTTGGTGATATGGGAGACATAGAGAACTGAGCAATTATTGAACTAAAGACAGTGAAGGAGACTTGTGCCTGAAATATCCTGACACCGTCAGACACCCTTTTCCCTTATCTGGCTTCAGTGTTGCCCCTGGAAGCTGTCAGAATTAAGTTGAATTTCCACATTTGCCTTCAGGACATCCTAAGCCTCCAGTCCTGCAAATGGATTTAATTAAGACAATAATACGTTTCTTAACCCTATCTCCTATGCAAATGAACTTCTGCCTGATACAGTTTCCCTTTCATTATGTAAAGGTATTTTTTGAGTATCCTACCCAACCGGGTGGACACCTCTCATTATATTGCTTTGTTGACTGTAAATAAATTTATATATGCTATGCAAACGTGCCTTTTCCTGGCAGACATAATGGTGGTGGCAATTTACACTGCCTCTGCATAGTCGTGAGCCTAAGTATGTAACTCTGTACGACATGACTTCTGAAATGTCATCATAAAACATAAATGAGAGCAATGAATGAGACTCATTAGCGTGTCTTAAAAGAAATTTTGTAAAAAAGATTGCTGCAATTGGGCATATTATCCTGGGAATATTGGACACAAATCAAATACCTTTAGTTTTGCTGACTTCAAAGGAATGTGTTTGTAAAAGGAAGTAAACAAAGCTTCTCTTGGATACACTAAATTCTCATGTCAAGATAATTTAAGAAAATACTGTATTTGCTTATTTTCCTTTCTAGATCTTTTTGTTCGGCTCATATAACAAAAACACTTAGGTCCAATAAAATGCATTTCACCCATTGATTAATGCACACCTTCTCTCTCCATGCTTGAAAACTAGCCAGTGTGAAGGGCAGTTTGTGTAGTCCAGTAGGAATGAAAGAAGACAGACACCCATAATCTCAGAAAGTCTATTTCATCTCTCTACTCTTCATGGTAAGGATCGATCAGATGCAGCTGGAATAGTCCTTTGAAGTTTGTGCCAAGTTGTTGAACAAGGCAGTAGGTTTGTTGAAGTGGTTAGCAATCTCCCCTCTGGAAAAAAGTAAAATAAAATAAAATAAATCCTTTTACCTCCTCTGATATTCTGGAGTAGAGCCCATTATAAGCAAGAATAATCATCCACTTCTTTTAGCACCTCCCCGAGCAATACAAACATAGGTGTCATCTCATGTGAAGACTTTCACATGATATTTAGATTCAATATTTTCATTTAGGAGTTGCTGCTAGAATAGAACAGTCAGCAAGTACTAAAATAAAGATAAATATAAACAAATTAAGAAAAACAGGGATGATGAAATATATATCATTTAGACATGAGGTCTCCTTGAAAGAAGGAACAGATAATATACACAAAGGACAGTGTACTGTGGTTTTCTACTGCAAATAATGTTCATGTTTTTTTATAACTCTCCCATGCCTGTGTGAAATTTGGTCAGACATAGTGCCTTCACCATTAAACTATCACAAAATGCATTACAAAAAGAACAGCATGAACTGTGGTTCCTGTAACATCTGACAGTAATGGAGCAACTATTATATGACCTCATTAACAGCTTATGCATAACCTTGGCCATTACAACTTGTTTTAGTAAAAGAGGGAATGTCGGGAGAGCCGCTGGACTTCATCCATAAACTTCTAGCAAATGTGCAGTACAAATTCCCAACTTATTGCCTGCTGGACAGCCACAAACGATAAGCAGAAGTGACCATAACGTCAATCCTTACCCCAATGACAGTCCCTCTAATAAAGACCGCTACTCTGTGTGAGTATGCACAGGAAAAATCTCCACTTACAAAAGCTACAGGAAGTTTTCATTCAATTTTTTAATTTGTTTTAAACTCTCTGCAAACAATGACAAGCAGCTGGTTTGCATTGTTTTATTTGTATCACATTATCTGACAAAAATGTTGATGAGATCAAGTTTTGGGACATTCTATTGTCAGTTATGCTCAGTCTGGATTTAAGGACAATATATATTTATATCCCCCTTCATATGCACTTGTGAATAATACTTCAGGATTCCATGATGAGTTATGTAAGTCCTGAATGTGAGCAGTGATCATTAATAAATGACCACATTATTAAAAAAAACCCACCCACCGCATTTTCCTGGCTCTGCCCTGCTAGCTGCATCTGTGTTCAGCTGGCTGGATGAACCATTAGCTATGCCATTTACCAGGAAGGCAGATTTATCACGCAGCCCTAAATCATGAGGAATAGAGTCTGTTAGATGAGAGACAATCGGCTACACATTGGAAAACACTACAGTGGTGATTAAAAGCGAACATGGACCCAATCCTAATGGAGTAAGACTGACGACAGGGTAACACATTGGTACCACATTCCAGCAGAAATTAAATTATTAAAATGGGACAAGGAGCTGGTAACGCTGTAGGTCCAGGTCTTACGGACATATAGAGCCCACTTACCTCAGATACTCAGCAGTTGCCCACTTTAAGCATGTGAACAGTTCCACTAAGATCAGGCACTTTAAAGCGTGATAGAGGAAGAGTAGACGTGACATACTCCAGCCAAATAAGAGGAAAATTACAATGATTGTCTGAGGAGAAGCATCTTTGAGGATAACATCGCTGTTCATCTCATTGCTCTTATCTAAAGGAGTGCCTGGTTTTTTTTCATGAGCTGGAGAAGGATCAATGTGTAGGAACATTAATTACTAGATGATTATGAGTCATTTATTGTAGCTACAGAAAGCAAGTGCAGTCAAAGGTGTACTAGAAAGATATTAGTGGTGCGAGGGGTTTAATAAGCTTTGCACGATGGGACGTTGTAGCTCCTTTCTTCCAGATGTAGACACTGCAACAGCAACCTATTGCAGGACACAGGTAGTGAGCAGTAAGTATATGGAGCAGCAGCTTCTGTGGGACTGAAATTTGGTGGCCATCTTGTCAAGCTGTCTCCTCACTCATTAGCCATGTTGATTTGTCTTTATGAACCTGCCTGCTAGTTTCTAGTTTTATGCCATAAAAAAACTAGTTTCAATCTTCAGACCTGCACAGGCCAAAGTGTACTTGAAGGAAGGGTGATATAGGGTTGTGGTGTTTGTTCTGCTACTGTAAAATATTAATTTCTCTGGGTTTACATTTCTGCTGGGGCAGTGTTATAGATGGATAATTGCTGAGGACTGTTTACTTTATGATTATAGTTGTTAAAAAAATTGTCAAGGATGACTAAAGCTTGGAAAGAAAGTTATTTAAGATAGTATGATAATAACTTTCTAATTAAAAGTGTGGGTTTTTAGCAAGTAATCTTTTTTTTTTTCTCCTGGGAGTATTCCAGCTTTTCTTTTGAATACAATCGCCCATGGGTTTATGTTGGCTCAGTGAATTTCCTGTAAATGTGGCCAGCCATACACCATACTGATCTGAAATTAGACAACTCATTGAATTAATACTTAATTTTTCTGTGGAATTTTGCTTATAGACTAAATACTTAGACTCAAAAAAAATGTACACATTTCTTAATTTTTTTTATTTGATTAGTGAGTTGGAATGTATCTTAAAAGATACTATTTTTATAAGTAAACTAAGAAAAGAAAAGCTACAGAGTAGTAAAATATAATCAAATTATCCAGAATGTCAAAAACTCTCCTCCATGATCAGAAGAAATAACTCTGCCCATTCAGCTCTTCTCTGAGAAGAAATCTGAGTAAATAAATGCCCTTTGTAACATGACCAAAAGTCAACAACATTCAAGCTCTCTCTCAAACCCACCAATGTTTGTGCCTAGGAGGGCATCGTTAGGGCAATTACTTGATTAAACAGCCAGTCCATTTTGTTTATTTGTTACACTCCTCAAAGGAGCACAGTTCACTCTCATGGGAGCTCTTGTGTATCCAGTAAATAGAAGCAGGTTAATTACATGCCTTAAAATTGCAAGACAGAAAATGCTATCCCTTTGTCTTCTGCTAACCCACAAGCAGAAGCAGAGCTGGAGAGAGGCAAGATATGTCTTGTGTGCCTGGTTGTAGGCCCTGCGTGGCTCTAAAGCTGCGTAGCTTTGCTGAGGATGTAGCTCTCTTTTCTTGCACAATTGTGGAAAGATTTGCACAACATGAATATTATAAGACAGGTATAACATTTATTTATAACAGTTAAACATTATTACTGCTTATTGCTTTTGAGAGATGGCAGGAAGATGTGTTTATTGTATCTCAAAATATCTGCCACTCTTACTGGTATTTACACACCATTTTTTTTTCCCCCAGCTTCAGGTTAATTTGTGTTAAAAAAGAATTTGCTTTCATTTCAGGTTATTTTGTCCATCTATTTTTACTTTTAAAAATCCCTTATCATTTAAACCAAATCTCTGGCAATCAGCACCCTACACGAGTACTTTCTCTAGGGGAGTTTGGAGGGTTTTTTTCAGGATCGTGTTACCAGAGTCTTTGGCTTTGTCAATACCAGTCTTAAAGAAGAATCTCCGAGAAGTCAGAAGCATGGCATATTTCCAGCTCTGCTTGCCTCCAGTCTATACAAACAACTCCTAGGCAGCAGGTATAATGATTGCAGAAATGCTTGCAGGCAGCCTACAGATATGGTATGCAGGTGTGCCTGAGAGCATCCAAACTGCCTAGTGCTGAGCTAATAGCATGTCAACAATATACTGAACCACTAACTATGCTTAAGAGATGGTGTCTCATTTTGCTACGGAAGCAATACCTGGAGCCATGTTTCCATGTTCACTATCTGGGCATCTCTCAAAACACAATGTAAAAATATCTACTGTGGTTTTGGTTTTTTTTTTGTCTTGTTTCTTTCATGTCTCTTATTCTTGTCTTCCTCTTCTCTTATATACCTAGAACATCAGCCAGAAAAGGTCTCTGCCCAACTACTTTTCCACCCTGAGCAGACTCACAATATGCCTGTATTTCTTGGCTATAACATGGCTTGAGATTTTGACAGGAGTATCACTTCTTACATATAACTGAAATGAGGGCAGCTGTCTGATCTTGGTCCGACTTCAACTATAGCAATACTATGACTACTGTTTTATATATGTGTATATGAATAACATGTCTCTAGTCTAAAGTCGTAGCAAAATGAAGTCTTTGTTACTTCATTTTCCCTAGATCTTACATTAAAGTGACCTGTATCAAAACTGTTAACAGACAGTGGTAGTAAAATATTGGTATTTATCCAAAATTACATATCCCAAAGTCTAAACAGGGTGTAATTAGTATAAATCCATAAATCATTCAAATATTTGGAAGAAAAGAAGGCTTTTAAAACAATTTTATATGTGGCTGTGATATATTTCTGTTTCACTGTTCAAAGTTATATTTTCAAAGATGTAGAAAAAAGGAAATGCATAATTCTTTCTTCAGAATAGAAGCAAAAACTTCTAGAGTGGATCTAGGTGATTCACAGTTTTGATTAGACACCTGTGGGGTGATTCTGCATGATGTGCATAATAAGGTATATCACACAGTCTCCCAGCATTCTCTGCTCATGCTAAATCTGATGATTCTGCCTTATTTTTTGTATACACTGAGGGGTAAGTGTATAGTATATTAGATGTGATCCACCTGTGTTTTGACTGTGGACGTTCTTTCTAAACAGGGTTTGCACTGAAGACAGAACAGTGTTTAGCCTTCTTACTCAACCTGATTGAAGATAAGAAATAAGGAAGGAAGCAGAGGTGATACAGGATACAGGAGCATGTCTTCATTTAGATAAATGCTCCCTACCCCGGTGTGCTGCCTACGTTAAGGGGGCTGGAATATCATTTTTGGTAAACTTAGAACAACAAGCAGAAAATTAGATGTACACTGTCTGCTTATATTTTGCTACTTTGCTGTGAACTGCAGCTCTCTTAGATGAACTTACATTTTCTCATTAACACTTTTTCTTTCCTTTTTTGTTAGGAAATTGCTCAGCTTTCATTAGCTGAAAGGTAATTCTAAAGTCTTTCTATCCCAATATTTCTACACAGTTGCAATACTTTGGATCCAGTAACAATACCTGCTCTGTTGTTTGACTCTGAATACAGTGATTAATGAATTCTTCAACATAACTATTCAACAATTGTCTTAATAGCATATGATATCCATCTTTACTGATTGCAGTAAATACTTCATGCTGAAAGTGAATCTTCTACTTTAATCACGTAGAACCGTAAGTAAACTAGAAGTAAGCTAATGCTCAGGATAAAAAGAGGTGCAGAAAGCAGGACCAATATGATTGTATTTATTCAGTCATCTTTTCTGTCCTATGTTCAGCTTTATCTTTTTACAACCTTGAAACTCTTTCCGTCCCTAGTCCTTTCAGCCTTTTCAATTTGAGAGGTATATTTTTATCCTGGAAAAGAGTGGAGAGGAAACCAAAATGAATGTCAAGTTGTAAAACAACAGAAAAGTACTGTGAGCTGGCAAACCAGTAGCTCTGCAGGACAGCCCTGAACAGTTGTAAAATCTCACCACATCACTGTGTATCCAGACATTCAGATGCTTTGATCAAAAGGAGAAAATCCTCATAGAATCTCTTCTATATAAAAAAAAAAGAAAGAAATGGTTGATCATTAATTGAAAAACAAGAATGAATTAAATCAGTAAATTAAAAATTGCTGGGTCTTACTAAACAGGTACATTCCCATTTAAGTTGTTGGCAGACCCTCAACTGTAATACAACTTTTTACCCCAAGGGTAAGAGTCTTTGCAGGAGACAAGAGATTTTCAGCTCTGTTGCCAGACAGTGAAATGAACCCCCACAGGAACTAGGAGCCATCATTTCTTTGACCTTGCTCTATTTAACACAAGCACATTGCAACATGTACATATGATGAAGTAAAACCTACCAGACAAAACAATTTTACTTCATGAACAATTTCTGCTTTGGGAAGATGATAAGAAGAAAAAAAAAACCTTGTGGCAAATGCCACTCGTGTCTCCTGGAGTGTTACTGGCAGGCACTGAGAAACCATGCTAATGAAAGCACAAGTGTAATCCAAATACAAAGGTCTAGACAAGAAATACCTGTCTGATAATAAAAGCTACTAGACACCAAAGCAGCTGATTGCCAATGCCTTAAAAACAGAGTTCTCTCATTAGAGCTTGAAATGATCATGTCTCACTGTTTTCTGGTCTTTAAGAGAAGGCGAAAACCAGCATGATGTGAGTAAAACCTGCTCACCCGCCCCTTCTTGTCCTTTTTGATAGAACTGCCAGATAGTTAGTCTTTGGCTAATGCCGTTCTATATTTTAGTGTATCTATCAAACAGATCTCTTGGATGAAGTAGCTGCTGTTATTTAGTCTAAAGACTTGTCTTGGTTTTGTGAACTTCTGTTTCCCATACAGAAGCTGTCAGCCAGGCCAGAACACCTTGAAGATGTTTTGGAGCTGGTTCTTGGGCTGCACAGCTTCCCTGGAGATCACGTATCTGAAACATTCCCAATGTTTAGAAGTAAAAACTAGACTCTACTTGACTGTGCCTGCTTTTGGTGCTTTGATACCATGTAAGAAAGTGTTGGTAAATCTCTGTTTCTTTAGTATTTAGGAGAGTGCTATAAAAGACATGGGAGCAGGTGTACCGTCACCTTGCTGGCTAGCAGGCCAGCTATTTAGCATTTTTTTCTTTCCCTACAGTTGTGATATCTCAGTCTGTCTGTTCATTGTTGACACTCTGGTTTCTTCCAACTGGGGAGAGGTAAAAGGTGCTTAAAATGGAAGAGACCAAGGTGGCAGAAAAGGAGTTAACTCATGCGCCCAGTTTCTGCAGCAGTCCCTGTTGCTGTTGGGCAGGAGTGCTCTGCGCCCCAGGTCATGTTTGCACTGCAGCATTACAAGCATTCCTGACTGCCTTTTTTCCTTCCCATTCTGTACACTGGTATTAATGACCATCCTGCTGTCCCTTGACATCTTCATGGAGATATTTCATAGCTTTCTTGTGGACAATAAAGTCTTGAAACACAGAAAAAACCTCCGTCTGCGAGTGGTCTTTGACATTTGCAAACATGGCAGTAAGTAACGTTAAATACTTTTCAGTCTCCATGTTTTCCTTATTACTCCAGAGCCCATGTCTCTCCAGTTTTACTTCGCTTTAAACTGAAGAAAGCTTCTTTTAATTTAGTGGTAGCCATGTGGTATTCTGGGGAAGGCTGAGGGACAGAAAAGGGATATATACTACATTTATGATATACACACATAAAACAAACAAATTCCAGGAAGTTGAGAGAAATCATGCAAAGATGACATTTCCATTCCACTGCTGTGAGAAGGGTCCTCCAGCTGTGAGAAAATTGTGCATTTTGGATTTTCCAAACAGAAAGATAAGAGCCTGATCATTCCAAATCTTCTGTAAAATCACATTTTTTTGCAGATAAAGCAATTAGAAATTCTAAGGGTTACAATCCTCAACACTGGAAGCTAAGAAGAGTAAAATGAGTTTCACATATAAGTTACTCATGTTAGCTTTTTCATGTCTCTTGTAGTGTTTTTTTCTTATCCTTGGGAACTATCAAGTGGACAAATCCTCCTTTACCCATTGTGCTGGTTTTGGCTGGGGTAGAGTTAATTTTCTTCATAGTAGCTATTATGAGGCTATGTTTTGGATTTGTGCTGAAAAGAGTGTTGAGAATACAGGGATGTTTTCGTTACTGCTGAGCAGGGCTTACACAGAGTCAAGGCCTTTTCTGCTCCTCACCCCACCCCACCAGCGAGCAGGCTGGGGGTGCACAAGAAGCTGGGAGGGGGCACGGCTGGGACAGCTGACCCCAACTGACCAAAGGGATATTCCACACCATATGACATCATGCTCAGCATAGAAAGCTGGGGGAAGAAGAAGGAAGGCGGGGACATTTACAGTGATGGCATTTGTCTTCCCAAGTAACGGTTACGCATGATGGAGCCCTGCTTTCCTGGAGATGGCTGAACACCTGCCTGCTGATGGGAAGTAGTGAATGAATTCCTTGTTTTGTTTTGCTTTTGTGTGCAGCTTTTGCTTTCCCTATTAAACTGTCTTTATCTCAACCCACAAGTTTTCTCACTTTTACCCTTCTGATTCTCTCCCCCATCCCACCTGGGGGGGAGTGAGCGAGTGGCTGTGTGGTGCTTAGTTGCCGGCTGGGATTAAATCATGACACCCATATACCCCTACAAGAGTGTACAATTGTATAGAGTTAGAAATGGTGAGATCCTTTGCAATGTGAAGAATGTCTGGATTGTATTTTGTTCCTGTAAGCCTGGTAGAAGGCATTTTGCATGCAAAATTATTTGTTCTTATAGACTTGTATACACATGTACACAACAATATACACATGCTCCCAGTATTCATTATTAATAAGTTTAAACAGGGATATAAATTTTATTTCTAAAGAGAAGGAAACACCATCTCACATAGCACTGTCAAAAGATGCTGCTTTGTTAATATTTCCTGCTACTTACAAAGTCAGACTGTTGACTATCTTCTAAATCTGTTCTTTGTGAAATACTTTTAGGAATAAGTCAAGTGCAGTAACACTGACTGAAATTAAGGTTTTGGCAAGAGTTACTACTGAGCCTTCAACAGTCTGTGGAAAACTTCACAAATATGAAATGCATTTTATCCAAACATTTTTTAGTAAAGCTTTATAAGTGTTCTGGATTTTCTTTACCCTCATCACTGATTTCTAAGGAAAATGTGTGTAAAATGAAACAAATCTGTTTCTTCTCTTGCTTTAGCTATTTCCTGGTGCTGCATTGGCTCTGTTTCATGATGAGCTGTTGATACTGCAAAATCTGGATTGCGGTGTGCAAAATAATTCAGTTAAAGAAACTAAATGATTCAAATATCACAATACTCAGCAAACTGGCGGAAACTAAGAGACCTGCTTAAAATAACTTGCTGAAGTTTCAGAAAGTTGGTACTTGTTAAAGTTCTCTGAACTTTTTTTTCTGAAGATCTGAGTTATTGGGAAGAATTGGTAATACTTCAGCTTTAAGAAAACATTGGGGTTTTTTTCCCAGTTTTTGGAAGTCTTTCAGCTTTTGATGTAGTTATAAAAGACTGATATTTTCAAAAGAAAGACTTTGCTTTTCTTAATCATCTTTTGCTAGGAATATGTTCTCAATGGGAATGGGAGGGTACACTTTTCACATCATCAGGAGATGTACTACACCAAGAAAAATAGCCCTAGAAAAAGCATGGTGTTCTCCTTAGACTTTCTATTTGGTAGCATTATAATGTTCCAAGTGTTAGGATTCATTCTAATGTAGGCAAAATGAAAACAAAATCCATGTGACTGTCTCTGTTTAGACATTTGGATGAAAAATGCTGCTATGGTATAGGCAGAACTGCCATCTAGAAAGTTTGCTCTTTTAGGAAAAAGAGAGTAAAGCTGTCCTGTGTTTCATACCTTTCATAAGGATTGACAGATTGCCAATACATTTATGACGTAAAAGTCAGGAAGGAAAATTAATAGATTCATCTAAACAAAACGAAAGAAAACTCTTCAATTTCAAAGAGGTAAATGAATTTTCATTCAGAGATGGCACCAGGTCACAGTGTACAACAAAAAACATCAGCAGTGATGTTCCCTCTTGCCATAGAGCATCAATGAAGCTAAGTTACCTGATCACCATTTGAAGAGTGTGAACAAGCCTTCACACTCAATTGTCTGGAGAAGCTAGAGGCTAGAAAGTGAAGCTAAGGCCATGCTACATTGCAGCTGGAATTTAATGACAAGGAAGAAGCCAACACATTGGCTGGTTAGGAATATAATTACTGTTATACTATGACATATGTACTATTTATCTATAGTACATGGCTTTATTTATGTTTAAAGTGGTCAAGAAGTTTAAGATAGTCAGGACCAGCTCCAAAACTGTGAAAAATACTCTGAGGAAAATTTCAGTCCAGAGGAAGAATCAGTTTTGTTCTTTATATTCTGCTCTTTCACTTAAAATAAAATAATCTGTGTTTTGGAACCCTAGTGAGCAAAAAATTCCTTAGGATCCTCTTTAGTAACTTACCAAAAGAGATGCTATATTGCTAAAGTTCCAACTAGAACAATATATCCATTGGAAATGCTGCTGCTTTGTGTAAGAGAGCTCCTCTTTTGTTACGAAGCACAAAATGACATTTGTTTAGCACTGACATAGTTAGAATTAGTGGTAGACAGATCTATACTAAAGACTAACCCAAGTGGATTGTCACAAGAAGTAACAGAGGAGACATCAGAGGCTGCTCAATTCTAACCTCAACTGAACAACAACGAGGGTATTCAGGGAACATACTATGGCAAGGGCGTAGTTTGCGTGACTTAAACAGGCCTATGAAGAATATGATAACTATTTGCATTACCTTTATGTAAAGGGTGTGTTCTACCTTCCCCTACTCACTTCTGTATGGTTACCTGACTGGATTAAAGGGATTCTTTTTTATTTTTCAGAGTAGAGGGATAAAGTAATACAAAGAACGAGCAGTAATCACACAGGTAGGTCAATCTCATGGCTGTCCCTGTGTGAGTAGAGAGCCACCTACTGAACCTCATAGCTTTGGGATTGATGGACAAACACACTTTTCTTCTCTACATCAGAAGGAACAGCTCCTGTTAATTTAATATGACTGCAACTGAAAACAAGGAACAAAGTTTACAATAGACCACAAGACAAAGGGTCTGCTGCTTGATGCTGCTTGAAGAGGCAGTCCTGTGTGACTGTAAACATCTACTGGCCTTACAGCTCCCAAGAAAGTAACCTCACAAGCTCACATGGTCTTGTTGCAGAAGCTATCATGTGCACCACACATCAGACCCAGAGACGCAGACTTCATTGCACTCTACCACCAAGGTGCAGAAATGATCACAGGTGTACTTAGCTGGTGATTGGAAGACAATTTTTTTGATATTTTACTTGGAAATGACATTGTAATGGGACTGTAAGTCCAGTCCTTCCCTCTTTCTTTACAATAAAATGGGTTGGAGTGAGAGTTCTCTGCACTGCACTGGGAATGAAAGTCTCACCCAAAATGAAAACAGGGCAGTTGGACATAAAAAGATGCATCATTCCCACCTTTTTGCTTCCCTACCTTCCAGCAACAGTAGTACAAAGGAAAAGCTGTAAGCTCAGATTTCTTCGTGTCTCTAAGTGGTCAGAGGAATCTGATGGGAGCTATAAAACACCTGAAGCTTAGTCATATGCTCAAGAAAGCTCATTTGCGTCCTGTGTGGAATAAGAGCCTAGCTTAGTGCTGCTGTGGCCTTAGGGCCCAGCCAAGAGGAAGGATAACGAGGTGGGCTGGAGCACCATCAGATGAAGGGAGCTGAATCCCAAGAGACTGTAAACCAGCCTGTGAGATAGAAAGTGAAATTATGTATGTATGATTATATGTAAAAGCATGCTAGAGAAGTTAAAACTGTCTCGGTTTGATCTATCTTGTGGGGCTATCCTGCCCCTAGTAGAAGCTGTGATCCTCAGAGTTGCTTGGCTTCACGCACTGTTCCTCATGGGTCCTTTACAAGCAAAAGACAGTCTGGCCACATGCCAATGTAGCCATTATCTACTGCTATGCCACATGTTGGGTGTCAGTCTGACGCTGACTCTTTCAGTTCTGCCCTGACTGAGAAAGCCCACTGTTTAAGGGAAAATTGTGAGGGCTACTTCCATATACCTTCAAGCCTCTTTCTCTTCCCAGAGTGATTAAAGAAGTAAATCACTTTAAGAGTGAGTGAGGATGAGATCCACACCCTTTAATTTATGCTTCCTCAGGTGTTCTTAGTCTTTCTTTTTGGGGTTGGGATTTTGTCAATATAAGATACCGTAGGTGAATTTAACTAGGTGTGGTTTACACCAGCTGACATTGTCTCTAAATTTGGCCTCAGATATGATGCTTGTTTTACTCTTAATCTCCACACTATTTACTCCATTCTGGGAGACAATTTGCCACAGGAACAGCTCCATTTCTTGGTGTCAGGTAACGTTTGGTTAATTAAATAAAACAACATAAATAAATATTGGAAAAATTCAATTTTGCCCTTAACAAATAATGTTAAAATCCAAAATAAAGTTGTGAAGATAGATAATCTTCTAGGATTCTCACTTTGGATGCTTTCCATTGACTTCTTACAAAAGAACAGCTTGTTGTTGCTGACCAATACAGGAGAGTATGTGAGAAGCAGGAGGTGGAGAAAAGGTGTGAGTAAGATTCAATTTCTTATTTCTCATGAATGACTGGGTACATCTTTATGTGATCATGTCTGTTCTGCATACGTCTCAGCAAAAGGGACAGCAAAATAGATGTGTCCCATTCTCTGTTAGGTGAAACCCAAATAAACTAGATTTTACATCCTGTGTTTTCCACAGAAATATTAATTATCTTCATGAGCTCTTCTAAACACCCCGGCATTGAATTCAGTTACATGCATTATTTACTAAGTAGATTTGTAATTACTACCATTATTCAGTAAAATGAAACAAGATCTCTAAAAATGATCAGTAAAATTTTACATGAAAAATACCACTGCTCAGAAAACAAAATAAATATACAATTGTAGGGAAATGGAAAAACATAATTTAGTTTCATGCAGAATGCAAAATTATGTGCTTCTCAGCTATGTATTTTTTTTTACTTACCCCTTTTTTCAAGTACTATTTAAAGATTTTTTTAACAGAGCTTGGTTTTTAGCCAGAACAATTTTAGCAAAAGAACAATTTAGTTTTGAGAAATATCGTGCCATGATGCATTTCTGAGAATGAAGAACAATTGTACTACATAGAGGTAACACACGGATTAATAATTAAATGACTGTGGTCTGGAAATATGATTGTTAACATAAAACAGATTTTTAAATACCTGTCAGTTTTAAGTACTTTATCTCCAAATGAATTCAGAGATACGTGTCATACTCCTGTGCTGCCTGAACTGTGCTATCAGATTTTTTTTTCAATTATAATTCTTAATAAAAGCCAATAATACTTGTTTTGTTCAAAGGAAAAATAAAAAGAGTAAAGGTAAATGTCCAATAGCTGCATTGCATATTCCCATTTGACCTGTCAAGGAGGAAATGAATGAAAGCCACAAAGTGTAAAGTTTACTGAAGCGTGAAGAGCTTTTAATAAATCTGTTAAACAACCAGTGCTTGAAATTAAGTTCTCAAAATCCTTCTCTACTTAGTCATATCATAGCAGGTTAAACTTTTGTATTACATTGTAAGACACATTTATTTCTTTACTGATTCTTCTGGGAAATAGTACATGATGAAGACATTCTGAACAAACTATGTTCAGTCTGATTTTGCTGAAATTAAGTTATTAAAAAGCCCACATCTAAATAGATACAGTTATCTTTCTCTAAAACCCGTTAAATAATGTATTCCTCAATCAATTAGGCACACTAGAAATACTTTTCCTGCCCTGCCATCTGCCAAAATAGACTTGAATGCAATTTCCCTGGCTGCAGTGGAATAAGATGAATATCAGGGAAATAAAAGAAATTGTCATAAATCGAGATATATTTTCCATTATTGATCACAGATTTGCAGCTCCACCTGTCAAAGCAGTCTCTCTGCTTTCCAGTAATGGCTATAGCCCACTGAATATTAGATCAGTATTCTTGTCATACTCCCTGAAAAAAACAATCTTTAGCTGGGATACTGAGATCCAAATAGCAGACCTAATTCATGCATCTCAGTCATATTCACGTGCACCGAGGAAAAGAGCCCTTTGTACATTTCATCACTGATCTCTGTAGAGGATCTTGTGTCTAATGTATCTCTAAAATATCTGTAATATGACTAAGGTAATGGCAATCCATGCCTTGTTTCCTCTTGTCAAGAATACTGAAATACATTCATTTTGTCCTGTCTGCATTATCCAGAGGCTCTGCGTGGGAATAATAAAGGCCTACCAAGCAGTGCTTCACTCATTCAGAATTGTTTACCTCTGCTGAAGCCTCTGCACTGATCACTTCTGAACGGAATTCCTAATTAGAAAATAGCCAGAGAAAAGACTTTCCAGGCAGTATCCCATGTAACAGTAAAGAATGGCTGGAGGAGCTTTCCCATTGTTCCTTAGGTCTGGTCTGGTTTTTATCCCTACGTCAGAAATTTACAGCATTTTTGACATTCCTAGATCTTTAGATGCACATTTTAGTTGCGTGTTGGGGCATTTCAGAGCCTTGTTCTTCCCCTCTATGCTTTACATGAAATTCAGGTCCTGTGTAAGCCACTAAAAGCATGTGCAAAAGCAAATAAGCTCATCAGAAATTCTAGTTATACGAAACAGAATAAAAATATGCTTAAGTTAAACCCTTTCTCCCTGGACTGGGTTTACATGTGGAAGTCTAATATTATACCCCAAATCAGTAGGAATCTGTGCAGATACTCTTAGTTCCTCAGAATCTACAGAAGTATTTTAAAATAAAATTTATCAGATCATAGAGTTTTTAGATCTTAGTATTTTCCTGTTCCTGTTCCTGTAATGTAATTTCATGATGAGACAAATTTACATCTGCATGGTAACTGCTCCCTCTGAAATGGCAAATGCTGTAAGTAAAAAAATGAAAAAATGGTTTTAATAATCACTTCTTATGTTTGACCTTCAAAAATAAGTACTTAATCAGATTTTTAAAATATATATTTGTTCTTAGTGCAATTTTACAATCCAGTACTAGAAGCCAGCCACATTTGTCCACATAAATCCCAATGATCTTGTCTATTTTCATGCTACATACTAAGGAAAAAGAGAAGGCATATTTATCTTTCCATTAAAGCATGCAGGCAAAACAAGTGAGATTTTAACTTGTTGAAAGAACAAGTTTTTCACAAGTATAGAAAATGGCAGAATCAGTAAAAACCAGGCTACCAGAGGGGATCAAAAGAATCATCTCCCTGTGTTTTTGTACTGGACAACCTAGAGTTTTTCGTATGAGAGCTTTCTTTCCCCTTTTTCCTAGGGAATGTAGTGCAGACCACAGGAAATGAAAAAAATGTTTATTAAGCTGTCTCCAACAGCAACTAGATGCTTCCAAGGAAGACATAAATCCCCATATTCACTGAGGGAGGAGGAGAAAGGTAATACTTTTCTATCCTCGGGCAAAGTACAAAAACAATGAGAGAAGAGTCCCTCTTAAGCTATTCCTGATGCAATGAAGCGATGCAGTGCTACCAAAACTGAGTTTGGGAACTTGTCACACCAGGTTTGTCAGTACATTTAGTTCTAGCTCAATTTTACAGAAAACTGAGTACCTTGGTGAAGAGCCGTGAGTTCAAGAACAAATGTCAGGGATGCCCTGTGAATCCAGACAGCAACCAGTGCCTGATTTCTTCCGTGATAGGCTAGGATATTTCTGGCTCCAAGTAGGAACTTTACTTCTTTCTGTTATATGCTGGATTCCTGTCCATTTGAAGACAGAGCAGGGTGCTGTGAAATACTTCAGATGGCTTTTCTGCCCAGGAAGAATGTTTTAGAGCTACAGTGAATGACAAAGCCATACAGAGGAATTGGGAATCAACCATCTGCATTTAATTGCTGAACCAAACAGTATAGCTTGTATACCTACAGGTCCTCAGTCTCGATATATGGACAGAGGAGGTGGAGAAGTGAGACCACATTTAGAAGGTGCTACTTTAAGCATCCCATTGCTTAATAAGAATTTGCCGGGGGAGGCAAAGGAAGATCAACTTTGCCCAGCCTGAAATGTTAGTTATGGAAAGATGGAGAATAGGTCAAGCAAGGCTCTGCCTCAGGGCTTATATGTTTTTCCAGAGCCCTCTGACTCATTTGTGCCTTTTTAAGAGCAAAGTGACTATAGTTAAGAAATTATTTGGCTAAGGTTACATTCATTGCTTGCTTGCCAAATGTTAAGCCAGAGGCCAGAGTTTCTAGAGCTGGACGGAAATCAGAGGAAAATGTCTGAGCCACTGCAAGACCTGAGAAACCTGAGGTCCAGGTCTGAGCACCCTGGAGTCCCGTGTCTCAAGGAAAAGATTGAAAACTACTGCTTGGTTTAGTACCCTACAGACCTTGCACTGGAACAAGCCCACCTCCACTGGCATATGGGACTAAGCAACTGGGTACACTTACAGAAGACAAACATCCCTACTGAAAAAAGGTGGTAGGCTGTCACACTTTCTTTTTTACTGAGAGAAAGAGGCATTCTCTGTCTTTGCTGAGGAAATACTTACCATCAGCACACCAGGCTCCTCTGACCATTACAAGAAAGGAAGTGGTGTAGCTTTGTGTTTATTCCCTCATCTTACATCCTGTTTCAGCCATTTTCCGTCTTCCTACAATGTAGCAGGAGGCCCAAGAAGCAGGAACCGAAGACAACACTGTCTTTGGAAAAGGACCTGTGCAACTACATCTGCACAGGTGATCTGGGAGTACTCATTCCCCTTTACAGAGGTCTAGTGGGAAGACGTCATTTAGTTCTTTGTTTCCTTCTATGGCAGATGTGCATTGTAGCGCCCTGTGCTTCTTGCAAGAGCGGGCTTTATAGGCTTGATAGCGCTTGATATAGCTTGATAGTGGGCAAGAGCAGGCTGAAAAGGCTCTGCTCAGAGCCTTTTAGCCCCAGGTGGAATGAGCAGAGCAGCATCATTCAAACGCAGCATACAGCCTGCCAGGGATCTTGACATCTCCACCTCTCCACCACACTTAGTAACATTTATTTGGGTGTAAGACTCGTACTCAGGTCCCAAAACCTACGGTGTGTACTGATTCTTCCCAACTCTTCTGTTTGGAACCATTCTACACCAGTGATCCCACAAAGTGTTCTTCTAGCCATTGGCATGCAAGATTTTGTCACTTGTAACTGCTGAATTCATTGCATAAATATGAATAAGCAAGAGTGTTACAAGACATCAAAGTGATATGTGATTCGCTAAATCATTTTCCTACGAAGTACTTTATAAATGATGCATTAATTCCGTCAGGATGCAGCCCTTCAGCATGGCTCATTAAGTCTGGCATTTGCCTACTTTTCTTTTGATCTTTGGCATAGGAAAAGGAAATAAAAGCCATTTTTATCTCCTCAAGAGCATCCCCTACCACCTGCCCTAAAAAAGAACAAACAACATTTTCCATTTGAAGGGGACTTTTTTTCCCTATCTATCTCACATCGGAGAGTTTACATGAAGTATGTTTACAAATTTACAGGCTTTTGGTATTACTCTTTCTCTAAATCAAACTACACTCTGGGCCATCGTGGCAATCTGTGGGCCTGATGGACACTTAAACTAATCCCAAATAGGTAGCTGGGATTTTTTCCAAAAGAGAACATTCTGGTTAATGTAAAGCTCAATCTCCACCTGAGAAGTCTTTCACAGCAGGTGAGAACCTGAACCATCTGATTAGAGCTGCATTTTGCACTCTTTACAAGAAGAGCAAGCACTGGTAAGAGGATATGAATAAGTGCAGTTAGTTACTTTTACACAATAGAACAGTTGTAACTGCTGTTGTATGGAAACTATTAAAAGATCATATGCATTATAATTTAAAAATACTTTTCCTTTAAACTTGGTCAAATGAATTTTCCTTGTAGAACAAGCTATGTCTCTAGAGACAGTTCTGTTATTTTTTCAACACTGCGCTTTGATAAGAGCTTAACAAGCAGTGCTCCAAATGACAGCAGCCGAAAGCTGCACTGACTTCTGGTTATGTGTGGTGAGGCTGAGCCCAGCCAAATGAAGCGCTGATGATGAGCAGATGCGGGTGTCAGAAATGCATCAGTGTCTCAGAGTGGGCTCACCCAGTGGGCTGGTTGGGTTTCCTGCAACTGTCTCCGCATTGTCTCAACAAATCCCCTCTCCAAGTGATAGACCAAATAGCAAGGCTAGAGATTGACAGCAAGGTTTATAAGCATCTCTCTGTTGTATGGGTGTAATGCTGCATGGCAGTTTGAGAGTGACTCTGGGGGGTTCCTCTTTCAGTTACACAAACCTAAGTGATGATATGTTTGGCTCTGGTGGAATTGTAAAAGGAAGCTTGGTGACACAATGAGAGTTTCAAAAAAGCCAACGAAAAGAAAAAATTATGAAAGTAGCTTACAAATGACCAGGTAATTAACATAAACAGCTATGCCTAGAGTAAGCTAAGTAGAGCCAATACTAGATTCGAATTCTCAAAATATTTTGTATACTCATCGTAGTATACTATATTTATAGTATGATCATTATAAATACTCATTAAGGGGGTGTAGAAAGAGTGATGTTATTGACAAACATGTCAGTCTAAACTACATCAGTTTCATGCTAAACAGCATGTTTTCAGTATTACTGTTTCCAAATTTCCATGAGATTTTCATTTTCATTTTTGCCTTTTTTTTTTGCGTTATTTCTCACATATAAGTACATCCGTTTGCATAGTTATAGAAAAAATAATAGATTAATCTAAATGAAGGGCTACCTGTAAAACAGATCTAAGAAGTCCATCCTAATGTTCTCAGAAATGACAAGCATGTTGAAGAATTTGTAGAATCAGGAATATTAGATATTATTAGTCACATTGCAAATTACTCTTACACTGGTCAATGTGAAGTGGAGTGCTGTTGACTGTCACTCAAGATTCATTACAGGATATGGAATTAGCCACAATTGCTGAGTTTCAGCTACAGGCAGCTGTGGGTTATGAACAATGAATAATTAAGATATAATTATCTAATTAGGATGTCAGCAAATATTATGCTTAGCTAATTCGATGAGTTATTTAAAAATGTGATCCTGAACAGGTTTTTTTTAACAAAAAATTTAAGGGCCTGTTTTTAATATTGTTCCATCCTACCTACTACTTTTTGTGCTATGCCAGAAACAGTGGGTAATGAGGTTTTGAGCTGGCTATTTTTTTTTATTGGACCACTAGCTATTGGTTCCCCTAGCTAACCAGTACAGAAAGTGATGATCCTTGTATTTGTTTGAAAAATTGTGCCTGAAGTTTCTTTGTTCCTGTTTTCTTTTTTCTAGAAGCTCTTTACATCTCACACCAGCTCTATTTTAGGATCTTTTTAACAGATGTTGTCTATCCTACACTGTGATGAAAAGAGGAGAAAATTTTCTAACAGCTATAACACAGTCATTATGTGATGAATAATCATGCCTAAGAAGCAATGCCTATGCTGCATATATGCAACTGTGGTACCCAAATATTCCTCCGGCACAGTTATCCCCAGTGTTCCCCAATACATTGACACTGGAATGCGCTGCCATACTTCATCCACTGTTCACACCACAAGTATTTTCCACCATGAACAACCACAGCTGTTCCTTCATAGGTGAAGTGAGGTATTGTGTAGTTCTCACTGAACGGCTTGCTCTTTGTAGTACACCAGCACAGGCAATAACCATAAAATATATTTTAATTTTCCTGTGGCTTTATAGATAAAAACATTCATTAATACAAGTCATCAGGTAGGCTCTGCAGTCACAGAATTTTTATAAAATTTATACAACACTGTATTAATATGGAAAAGACCTACATCAATTATAGAACACTGTCTTGGGAAAAATTTATAGCTGCCTGTTAAAACAAACTAACATTTTGCAAAATAGCAGCTAAATGGGATTAGAACAAACTCTCAATGTAGTTGAATGCTTTTTTTTCCCCAGGGTGAGGAAAAACACTTTTCCCTGTCATGAAAAAGACAAATCACGATCAGTCTGTCACATATAATTTGACAATTTGCAATGCTTCAACAGCAGGAGGCCAAGGCACATATTTCAAACATTGCTATTGATAGAAGAGTTTTACAGTAGCTCCTAATTTCTATGCTGGATAAATGTCCCAGTTAAAAACAGTTGTATAACAGATAGCCATAAAGGCTTGGTGCACTGGAACCAAAAGAGTTGCCTGATTAGTTTTGGTCTTCAAGCTGATAATTTTTTAAATGTGCATGGGAAATCAACTTCTATGCTCCAAGGATCAAGCAAACTAACAGGTGTACATCTTGGCAACTGCAAATGGTATGACAAAAAAAGGGGAACCTTTCTGCATAAATTGCCAGCTATGGCTTTAAGTAAAAGGATGGCAATCTGTGTCTGGTATTTGAATGCTAAAGTAAGGATGTAAAGCTTGCATCTTCTTTTGAAATTTCTTAAAGGCACTTAACAAAGTGTCCTGTCTCCACTTCTTGGAGATAATGGCCATCTTCAAAGTCAAAACTGTCAAATACCATTGAAACTACATTTATTGGACCTATGGGAAGACATGTCATAAATAAACATCTTTCCACTGAGTCACCATTTTATAGGGCTTGATATACAGCAAAGATGAAAAGAAAAAGGAGATAAAGAAGATCAAAACTCTTCCTACTCATGTAATGCCAAAAAAAACCCCAAACAAAACTTGGGTGCATCATAAATCCTATAGCTTAAAAATACTGAGAAAACAGTAAAAGTGTTGCCATTAAAGAGGATAAGGCAAAGGTACAGTCAGCTTTCTCCTAATTAATTTAAACTGTGGTTTTATTCTGAAAACCATGGCATGGGATTTCACACTAATTATCTCCCCATAATTTCCACATAAAGTATGTTCAGCTTGCAAGTAAACAGTTCATTTTTTTTCTCTTCCTACAAAGCCCTGGAAGCACAGCCTGCCCTCTGAAATGCAAGCCAAGTCTTCTGTTTCTTGTGAATAATCACCAGTTAAAGGCTCAACCTGCTCTGTCACACGTATTCACCAGCATTGCATGTGAGAAGCTGACTGGAACAATTCTATTTGCAATGAAATAGGGGGGCGAATTAAATCTCCTCCATTTCCTTCCAATTAGCTGCAGTGCAGCTCCCTCCTAACTTGGTTTTGTGGGGCTTGAGGGGCAGGAAAAGCAAGAATTAGAACTGATTCTGCCAGGGAAGGAAGCAGCTGAGACAGTACACCAGTGAGCACATTTGTAAAGGATGCCATTTTTACGAAGAATGGGAGAATATTGGAGGTGGGAAAAAACCTTGGTCATTGCTCCAGACCCTGTTGCAATGCCCTGCAATATTCTCTGGACCAATTTCTGAAGTTATCAAAAGGATTTTGAAAAGAGACTGTGTTGTTGGTTTTGTGCTGGATCTTCAGGAAGCTTCAGCTGGCTGCCTGTGGGGCAGTCAGAAAGGAAATCCTTGTTTTTCTTGATGCATAGCTTGTAGAAGACCTGTGGTCACATCAGTACACAAACTTGCTGTGGATCAGACAAGAGTATGTTTCCTCTGCAAGCTCCAAAGCTGTACCACCCTTTCCAGCTTTTACCAGGGTTAGTATAAGAAGAGAAAAGAATTGGGTCAAAACAAAACTCACCTCGCCCAGCTGATGCTGGCAGTAGCAAAGACTGGAAAAGTGTAAGATCAGGTCAAGCTTTAGTGATGGTTCTCCAGGATACTCGGCTCATCTCCAGCAGCAGACAGCTCAGAGATTTTCTGAGCCAGGCCTGGCAGCATCCTGAGGCAAGAAGTTATACAGCTTGACTGCATGCTACTGGTAAACCAGCCTCACTCTTTTCTGTGTAGAACCTGTCACGTTCTGGCTTCATTTAACATCCTTTTTCTTTTCTTTTTACTGGAAGAAGCAGTAAGTAATTGATCCATACTCACCTTCCCTATATTTCATACATATCTATGATATCCTTCCTTAGCCATCTCTTGCTAGGCTGAAGAGTCCTATCCTAATTCATTGCACCTTGCATGGATGGATGCCTTTCCAAATCCCTGAGCATCCTTTCCCATACATTTACTTGTTGCTGCTACATTATCCTTCTTGACATTGGGGAGGGGGAAACAGGATGGCACACAAGTGTCCAAAATGTGTGCACGTCAGGGATTTGTGGAGAGACATAAAAAANTTTCAAACATTGCTATTGATAGAAGAGTTTTACAGTAGCTCCTAATTTCTATGCTGGATAAATGTCCCAGTTAAAAACAGTTGTATAACAGATAGCCATAAAGGCTTGGTGCACTGGAACCAAAAGAGTTGCCTGATTAGTTTTGGTCTTCAAGCTGATAATTTTTTAAATGTGCATGGGAAATCAACTTCTATGCTCCAAGGATCAAGCAAACTAACAGGTGTACATCTTGGCAACTGCAAATGGTATGACAAAAAAAGGGGAACCTTTCTGCATAAATTGCCAGCTATGGCTTTAAGTAAAAGGATGGCAATCTGTGTCTGGTATTTGAATGCTAAAGTAAGGATGTAAAGCTTGCATCTTCTTTTGAAATTTCTTAAAGGCACTTAACAAAGTGTCCTGTCTCCACTTCTTGGAGATAATGGCCATCTTCAAAGTCAAAACTGTCAAATACCATTGAAACTACATTTATTGGACCTATGGGAAGACATGTCATAAATAAACATCTTTCCACTGAGTCACCATTTTATAGGGCTTGATATACAGCAAAGATGAAAAGAAAAAGGAGATAAAGAAGATCAAAACTCTTCCTACTCATGTAATGCCAAAAAAAACCCCAAACAAAACTTGGGTGCATCATAAATCCTATAGCTTAAAAATACTGAGAAAACAGTAAAAGTGTTGCCATTAAAGAGGATAAGGCAAAGGTACAGTCAGCTTTCTCCTAATTAATTTAAACTGTGGTTTTATTCTGAAAACCATGGCATGGGATTTCACACTAATTATCTCCCCATAATTTCCACATAAAGTATGTTCAGCTTGCAAGTAAACAGTTCATTTTTTTTCTCTTCCTACAAAGCCCTGGAAGCACAGCCTGCCCTCTGAAATGCAAGCCAAGTCTTCTGTTTCTTGTGAATAATCACCAGTTAAAGGCTCAACCTGCTCTGTCACACGTATTCACCAGCATTGCATGTGAGAAGCTGACTGGAACAATTCTATTTGCAATGAAATAGGGGGGCGAATTAAATCTCCTCCATTTCCTTCCAATTAGCTGCAGTGCAGCTCCCTCCTAACTTGGTTTTGTGGGGCTTGAGGGGCAGGAAAAGCAAGAATTAGAACTGATTCTGCCAGGGAAGGAAGCAGCTGAGACAGTACACCAGTGAGCACATTTGTAAAGGATGCCATTTTTACGAAGAATGGGAGAATATTGGAGGTGGGAAAAAACCTTGGTCATTGCTCCAGACCCTGTTGCAATGCCCTGCAATATTCTCTGGACCAATTTCTGAAGTTATCAAAAGGATTTTGAAAAGAGACTGTGTTGTTGGTTTTGTGCTGGATCTTCAGGAAGCTTCAGCTGGCTGCCTGTGGGGCAGTCAGAAAGGAAATCCTTGTTTTTCTTGATGCATAGCTTGTAGAAGACCTGTGGTCACATCAGTACACAAACTTGCTGTGGATCAGACAAGAGTATGTTTCCTCTGCAAGCTCCAAAGCTGTACCACCCTTTCCAGCTTTTACCAGGGTTAGTATAAGAAGAGAAAAGAATTGGGTCAAAACAAAACTCACCTCGCCCAGCTGATGCTGGCAGTAGCAAAGACTGGAAAAGTGTAAGATCAGGTCAAGCTTTAGTGATGGTTCTCCAGGATACTCGGCTCATCTCCAGCAGCAGACAGCTCAGAGATTTTCTGAGCCAGGCCTGGCAGCATCCTGAGGCAAGAAGTTATACAGCTTGACTGCATGCTACTGGTAAACCAGCCTCACTCTTTTCTGTGTAGAACCTGTCACGTTCTGGCTT
>WAAD01028151.1:117293-132575 GCA_013389945.1 Fregata magnificens
CTATCTGTTAGTTGTCTATTCCTTGTCATCAGAAGGTCTCAGGGGAGAAGTGCCTGACTGAAGCCTCTTGGCTCTTCTGACCATGTAGAATTGGCTGGGCTTTGGGCTGTTATTATAAGCCAGATTTCTAATTCTTAGACCCTGTTGCTGGAGTACGGTTATGATTTGAGAAATTAGAATTTTATCAGAAAATAAAGTAGGGTTATAGCCCTCAAACTTTGGAAGACATGTCTGAGAACAAAATAGAACTGGAAAGCAAAAAGAAAAGTAAAAGTCACTACACTTTTTGTTAAGTTAACGGGCTTATGATTTAGCCAGTTTTTGAGGAAATACAGGACTGATGGGTGAATAGCGGATTCCATTTTCCAGACAGTACACACAGACGTAATATGTACATAATCACATATTATTCTCCTTAATACATTTACCAAGTTCCATCTTGGAACCGCAGAGGTCTTTTTAACACCCATTAATAATATAAGAAGACTGAGCTAGAAATCTTCTGATGATTAAGAACCTTCCATCTTACATGAATTACTGGCTATTTTACACCCAAGTATTTTGATACCAGCCGCATCCTTCAGTTTACATAGCTTTTCTCTCTTTATTGATAGAGAAAAATATGCTTTCTCATCAGTCATTTCCCTGCACTAAAAACCAGGCCAAGCTTTTTTGCCTTCTCTTGCATGCTTGACTCTTCGTTACTTTGATCTACTGGTAGCTTTCCTCTGCTCCCATTCCAGCTTGAATTAATCTAAAGATAGATAAGCAGAATAGCGCACAGCTATGCCAGACTGGGAGGCTTTTCAGAAATTCCCCTTACTCAAAAAGCTCTCTGATAATGGCTCTACTATGTCAGATCTACTGGAAATGTTTCACAAGATACCACCTAAGATTACAGCTGTTTTTTATAATTTCCTAGCTTCATGATACAGGCACATTTTCATCTTATGATCAACTAGTTCTCCAAGATTACTCACGTTCTCTTTTGTTTCAGTCAGTTCGTCCTATAGCAGAAATTACTTTTAGTTCATCAGTGTTCAATTTTTTCACTATTGTACTATTACATTCATTACATAGGCATTTTTGTGTACTCAGGATTATTCAGTCTTTCAGATATTCCTGCTCTTCTCTGACTTAACAACATTTTCTAGCTTCGTTAGTAAAAATCATTGCATACTCCTACTTTTTGTGTCAAAATCACTAGTGGAACCACTCAATGAGTTTTTGAATAAAGACATTTTGAGTAGAGAGTGGCAGTAAAGTCTGACAATTCTTAAATTAATTTAATTGTCTCTATCTTAACTAATTAAATTCTTTACATGAAGTCACATAAAATTCTTTACTGGAGTTCTAAGAAATTAGGCTGATTTTGATCTCCTTGTCTTAGAAAATCAGTCATCTATAAAAGACATTGTATTGTTTTGGTAAAATGCGAGATGGGTAAATCCATGCTGCATTCTGTTTTCATTTACCTCTGCATTTTTAATCATTCTCAAAGTGTTCTAAAACCTTGTGCATAACTAACATATCATGTAGTTATGTAGACCATTCTTTATTTTCTATTTTGTAAACATATATCCTGTGTTGACTGTTTTCCAGTTATACCTTCCCTGATTTAACAGATTTATTAAAAAGTTCTGCTGCTGGATCTGCAACCTCATGTGTGAGTTCATGCAGTATTGCAAGGAGATTACCTGGTTCCCCCAACTTGAGTACATTAAGTTGTTTGACTTTTGGTTTCCACTTCAGCTGTTGTAATTTCCTTTTCCACATTCCCACAGCTATCGTGCCTCTGTTCCATCTTTAGTATTGCCATTCTTATTCAAAATTGATCAAAAGCTTTTAGAAACACAGCTAGTGACCCACACTTGGCCCACTGGGATCATCAAGTCCAGACTTTTATAATCACAAGCAAAAGCCTAATCCAGAAAAGTCTGTAGGATATCTGTGCCAAAGACTGCTTCCCAGTATCTGATAACTTAAGACTTATAGTAGAGAAGAGAAAAAAAATCCAAAGCTGTAATATGCCGTGGGGAAACAGTAGGAGAAAACAAAACCTGTGACAAGGTCAAAGGACCCTGCGGTGGGAAAGAATGTAGTTTTGGTTGTGCCACTGAACTCCAGGAGTTATTATTATTAAGGAATGATCTTGCCACACACAACTTGCCTGAAGTATGGCAAGTTTCTAGCTCTATAAAAGGTCATTAGCCACTGCTGCTTCCATGTGTTCTCTCTCCCTTATAAAGCAAGAGGATAACATCTTCTTGGTTCCTGCTGCAGACCAAGAAAAACTCTGAAGTCTTGGATTAATAAAAAATATAAATAAAAGGCAGTAAAGGTATTCAACAGAGAGAAATCACCTTTCCTTTTCTTTTTAGGAGACTTTTTAAATCTCTGTCCTAGGCACAATGTACAACAAAGCCCATGCGTTCTTGTCTTGTTTTTATTTACGTGCTGAAGACTCAGACCTAATAACGAGAAGCCTGAAAACTGTCCTTATTACATTCTAATGGACCTTTCTACCAGCAGAATACCATTATAAAATATTTACACTGTCCAAATTTACCTCAGATAAGCCCTTAGTCTGTGAAAAAATTTAGGACCCTGACTATGGGAGAGGTGCTGTCTTCTGCAGAGGCAGAATAAAACCTGCATTCATGTCCCTTTTAGTTCTTAATAATGTAGACTGGGTGCAGCTGGAGGAAGGGAACTAGTCCTAAGATACTCCTAAAAGATCTGTCCAATAATGCTTGTAATATTTCATATGGTCAGCTTTGTCACCCTCTATTTTTTTTAGGTTGACACTCTTCGTAATTGAGGGATGATTTAAGACAATTTTCATTTACATATTCAATGATTTGTTTTTGTTATTTACACATATGATTTTCCATACTCCTCTGATGTTTATTAGATACCTTCACAACATTTTACTGTGGTGACATTTGATTGTATGTACCAGAAACTGTCACTCAGAATTCTGACACAAGGTGAGTTCATTGTTAAAGTCTGAGGGGACTGTGAATGGAAAACATGTCAGAAAAATGACTCCTTGTGAACTAGGAGGAAAGTAAAAAAACACAAGATTTTTTTAATGTCATTATCCATATATTATACTAGGAGTTTGTCTTACAGCAACTTTGGTATTTGCTCTCACTCCTTTTTCTTGGTGTTTAGAACATCACCTTCATCACTGAATTAAGCTGATCTAATTGGAATTTTATCTCACTTATTTTCTCACTCCTGTCAGGAACACTTGGTGCTGTCACGTATGGCAATGCATGGGAGGAAAGGCTTATTTTAACAACCTCGTTGACTTTTCAGCCTCTCTGTTACCACAGCCATCAAATTCTAATTTACTCTTCTGGGGGCCCTCATTGTTCCACAGTCTAAGGTGGACAAAAAGAAAAATAATTTAGTCATTTAACAGTGAGAAAGTCTATACTCCCAAAACAAAACCAGTCAGACAGCTATCTCAAAATTAGCAGACTCTGTTGACTGACTCCTTACCTCTCTTCCTGACTCCACTCTTCCCACTGCCTACCCTTTCTCCCCACATCTCCACCATCCTACTCTTCTCTGGTGGCTTTTCAACAGGCCAGTGACAGAATCGTGTGAATAGAGATAAATGAGAGGTCAAACAACCCTCCTTTTTTCTTTTTTCTTTTTTTTTTTTTTTAGAGGATTGTTTTGGCCATAGATGAAGAACTGAGAATGGGAAGTAATATTTCAGACCAGCCCATAACAAAACAAGAGGAAGGTAAAAGCAATAAAAGCTCATTCTCACAGTCCCTCCCTTCTAAAATGTTAACACTCTCCCTTAACCTACATATTTTGTCTACTGAAAACAAGTACAAAACCAAAGAAATTTTCTGGCAACCAAAATTGTTAATTCAAATACTAACAGATTTTTAAGTCATAGAGTTGACCTGCCATGCTTTACAGGGATCTTAGGTCATAGTTGCACAGTTAATTTCTGTAAAGATTTTTAAAGGGCATGAAAGTGCAAATGAAACAACAGCTTTTGTCAGGGATGTCACGCAACAATTGTTGATAGGGAAGAAATAAAACCACTCTTGTAAAAGATTTGTTTCTGACATGGTCTTTTTTCAGCCAAGCCTGGACACGCACAGATAAATTCATTCCCTACATTTCTGTCTTCATAAACAAGCTTTCCCTTCAGCTTGCTTTTGTTCTCTTTTGCTTTTTAATAAGTGGGAGAAAAATGCACTACATTTTATTTTTTTCTGCCACTGGACATTATTAAGTAGCACTACATAGATTTCTTTTACTAGCTATAACAAATACATGGTAGAAAAGTATATTTTAAAATTAATAGTGTTCATGCTTCAACAGAAAAAAATCATGAAATTTGGATTTAATTTTGAGCTTTCCTAATCTACATTCTTGTACTTTAATACCTCATAGGCCTTTGCCAATTTAGGAGATTTAAAAATCTCTTGTGTTACAAGACCTAGGTACAAAACCTTCCTAAGAAAGAAATTCCATTCTTATTAGTTTTAATAAATTCCCAATTTTGTCTATGTAAATCATCCCTATGTAAACCACCCTTTAACTTTACTTTCACTTAACAAAATTAACAACCCTCCACCACCGCTGATCAAGAAAAAAGTCTGCTTTTTGAAGCTAAAAGCAGTTGACATATTATATCTGGGTGGCTTTCTATGATGTATGATTTCTTTCTATGATGAAAATGCACCTTTTAAAAACATTTAAAACATATGCATGATAAATTGGTGAGCTAAAATATCTCAAAGACATATTTTGGCTTCATATCATCCTGTCCCATATTAAGCAATTATGGAAAAGAACACTGACTACACCACAGATGTTTCCTAATTAAGTGGATCAAGGAAGACACAGATGCTAATGACTCTTTATTTTTGTTTTATATGTGTGCTATTTATACTCTGCTGTGCTATATATATACTAAGACAATAAAGTACAAATATAAATTCAACTCCCCTAAGAAACAGTTTCTTTATAAAAAATTGCTTGAAACTCCATGTTTCAGAACCATAATTTAACATAGACTAGATGTGTGCTTTTAAGAGTCAGCTCCTGGTCTTCAGGTCTATGTTTCTTCTCTAATGTTTTTCTTTTTCTAATTAATATCTAATGTTTGGGGGTTTTTCTAGACTCTTCTTTTCTCACTGTTTTGACTTCAGTGTCCTATCCTCTACTTTGTAATGGTAGTAGTTGTTCACTTGTGCCATTCAGGTAAATATTACCACCTTTTGCTTGTTTTTAGTGTTGTCTACATTCATCTCCTGACAATATTTGCCAATTGTTCATATAAAATTTCTTCTGATATCCTCAGACCTTTCCCTGACCCAGATAATGAAGTTATGGGTGCATTTTAGTTTGAACCAGGGTGCACTTTGAAATTGATGTCCCAATTGTCCCCACTTACCATCGCTGAGTCATCTTGGAGTGCACAAATTGAATTCCTTTTGATGAAACTCAGCTGGAAGACCAGGAGTACATTTAATTTGCTTCAGCCACAAACGGCCACTCAATCCACGCGACCAGACTAGCACTAGCCCAAAATGAAATCTCCAAATCTTATACAATGGTGCCTTTAGGTCCTCAGCCTCATTTCATTCCATTAACCCACTCTTCTGGGCCTCCCTGCCTGCCAGTGTAAAGCTGAACTATGTCACACAACAAATGCTGGGGATGGAGTTCTCTTTCATTCCAGTACCACCTTCTGGTTTTGAATAAACATTCATGGTAAGTGTTACATAAATAAAGTGCTGTTCTTTGGATGACAGTGTTATAGGAAAACTCTGAAACGGCTGTAGGTGAACCATTTAACCTGTGCAAAAAGGAGGGAAAACCCCAACTGGGACTTTGAAAACTTCATCTGATGAGTCATGTGTACAGATGAAAGGCAGATGAACAAGAGCTGTAAAGAGAAGCTCCAAGGAGACCAGTATGATTCCACAGGGAGAATGAAAGGACTCCTACTGAATAAACAGGCTATCCTAAACGTGACCAGGGATGTCCTTGAGGACAATGAAGGATGGACATGTCACATGTAGACCCGAGGGTCTACTTTCTTCAGATACAGATGAAGTCAGTAGAAAAGCTCCCTATTGGTTTAATTAGGTTTGAACCAAACCCTGTTAGGCATTCTAACAAACAAATGTCAGCATAAGCATTTTGTGGTAGAGGTTGATTCACACTTAGGAGTTGTCATCCCAGCCCTGCTGAATTCCCTTGAGTTTATGCTGTTGGTTCCAATGTATCCATAAACCTCGGTCATGTTGACTATATCTAAATTAGAAAATTAAACAGTGTCAGGGTGCTGATAGTCTAAATGACTAAATTCGTAGAGTGGTCACTGCTATTCTTTTTGCTTGGATCCGCCTTTACCAACCCAAATATTTCCGAAGTAGAATTTGGGAATAAGCCTGGTCCCAGAAGTATTGTCAGCTGGCAACTGTCCACTCCTTCGGATACCAGAGTATTATTATGCAGTATGATCATGACCAGTGGCCCAGGCTGAGAAAAAGGACCCTGGCAGCATTTAATTTCCTAATATAGATTAGCTGTTGAATTGAAGAATGTGCTTCATCTGGCTCATTCTAATGAAGTTGCCCCAGAGGGATAGGGTATAAGAATTAACCCTTTCAATCTTTAAGTACTATCACTTGAATTGGGAGAACAAATCTGTAATAATAGAGAATATCTTGCTTAATATACACTGGTGTAACATACAAAAGATTGACATGATTTCACTTGCAGTTTATACAAAAGCTAGGTATTTTTTTTCTACAAAGAGAGACTTTGAAAGCTGAGAGAGGAGCTTTATTCAGAATAATGCTACTTGTTACCAGAGTAATGAACTTAAAACTCAGCAACAAAAGCAGTGTGCCCTTCACAAAGTAGTATTCTGTCTAGGGAGACAGACACTAGTAATATGCTGCTGTAAATATGTTTCCATATTTAAAAGAATTTCAGATATATTTACAATCAGGAGCACAGTGAATGCTGCTTCTCTGTAATAATCTTTCTGTCTTTCATCATCTAGGATATTGTGTTTTCAGACTTGTGGTAATGAATGCTGTAAAAAAGTCACTTGATATTTATCAAGACTAGTGAATTATTGATGCTTGTAAAATAGCAAAGAAACCCAAAACACATCCTTATCAGCATACCCACCTGAATGAGTAGATAACAATGAAAATAAAGTGACTGGACTGCCATGGCACAAATTCCATTCCTTTAAAATTTTAATTCAAAATTAAATGCTACTTTTAAGGATGCTTAAGGCAGTTAAGGAAGTTTATATCCCCACAAATCTGTTTCAATCAAAAATATCCAGCAGATTTGTGAATACATAAAAGTGATTTACTGATAGGTAATTTCCTGCTCCGAAACCTTTAAAGTCCAGCTGAGATTGGACTCAACAAACAAACAAGACAAAAGAATGACATGTATCATATGTTAATGACAGAGGACAGCAGGTATTACAGAAAGATGTGGATTTTACAGAAGAGGCTGGACTTAAAAAGATCTGGAGATCATAGAGAAACACTGAATGTGCTTGAAAATGTAACAGAGCAGTGCAAAAAAACAGGATCATGCATACAGGAATCTCAGAAGGGAGTTCATGGAGACCCCAAAGTCCTGGGTTATCTCCTCTTATTTTGTTTCTTGGAAAAAAAGACTCAGGCTAATGCTGAAAGAATCATCTGTTCGCAGTCCTCTGAGTTACTCTTTGCTGTTCAGTGATGGGTTGACCAAGGAATTCTTAGGAACTCACAGCTCAGTGGTGGACTGTAGTTTGGCTTGTCCATCCTTGAATCATGGATCCTCCATGCCCAAGTGGGTGGGATGTCTAGCATGTCAGATCCATGAATTATGTAAAGATTTAAAGGTAAAATGATACACTTATTGAAACTGTAGATGGATGTTAGAATAACATCATAAAAGGAAAACGCATTCTTAAGGTTATGCTTGACAGTAAGAGTCCTCAGGAGCAGATATACTTTCTCCAGTAGTCTCTGAGGCTGGCTAACAAGACTCTGCAATCTCCTCCAGGGCATGCTTTAAAGAGTTTTAAAACTGCATCTTTTTTGCTTCTATTTGGATGGAGAATGATTAGAACTGTTCACAGCTGTTTGCCCTTGATCATCTGCTCCTTTTTTAGCCCCACCTTGGCAGGACCACGCATGTCCACTTGCGGCCCTCCCTGTAAGTCCTTGTATTTGGGTAGTAGAAAATCACAAGGAAGAATGCCATTTTATTCTCTCCAACATTGTGCTTCAGTGTCTTGATTTTTACAGTACAGCTGGGTTACCATGTTCTCAACTGTTGCCTTGCTTACAAGTTTCTTCAATATAGTGTATTCAGCCAGGGTATTCAGCCCCCTGAGCTGGAAGACAGGGACCGTGAGCAGAAGAAACCCCCCACAGTCCGGGAGGAAGCGGTCAGCGACCTGCTGCGCCACCTGAACGCTCACAAGTCTATGGGGCCGGATGGGATCCACCCAAGAGTGCTGAGGGAGCTGGCGGAGGAGCTTGCCAAGCCGCTCTCCATCATTTATCAGCGGTCCTGGTCCACGGGGGAGATCCCGGATGACTGGAAGCTAGCCAATGTGACGCCCATCTACAAGAAGGGCCGGAAGGAGGAGCCGGGGAACTACAGGCCAGTCAGCCTGACCTCGGTGCCCGGGAAGATCATGGAGCGGCTCATCTTGAGTGAGCTCACCGGGCAGGTGCGGGACAACCAGGGGATCAGGCCCAGCCAGCATGGCTTCATGAAAGGCAGGTCCTGCCTGACCAACCTGATCTCCTTCTATGACCGGGTGACCCGCCTAGTAGATGAGGGCAAGGCTGTGGATGTTGTCTACCTGGACTTTAGTAAGGCCTTTGACACGGTCTCCCACGGCATTCTCCTGGAGAAGTTGGCAGCTCACGGCTTGGATGGGCATACACTTTGCTGGGTAAGAAACTGGCTGGATGGCCGAGCCCAGAGAGTGGTGGTGAATGGAGTGAAATCTAGTTGGCGGCCGGTCACGAGCGGTGTTCCCCAGGGCTCGGTTCTGGGGCCGGTTTTGTTCAATGTTTTCATCAATGATCTGGATGAGGGGATTGAGTGCACCCTCAGCAAGTTTGCAGATGACACCAAGCTGGGTGGGAGTGTCGATCTGCTCGAGGGAAGGAAGGCCCTGCAGAGGGATCTGGATAGGCTGGATCGATGGGCCGAGGCCAACTGTATGAGGTTCAACAAGGCCAAGTGCCGGGTCCTGCACTTTGGTCACAACAACCCCATGCAACGCTACAGGCTTGGGGAAGAGTGGCTGGAGAGCTGCCCGGCAGAAAAGGACCTGGGGGTGCTGGTTGACAGCCGGCTGAACATGAGCCGGCAGTGTGCCCAGGTGGCCAAGAAAGCCAACAGCATCCTGGGTTGTATCAGGAATAGTGTGACCAGCAGGAGTAAGGAAGTGATCGTGCCCCTGTACTCGGCACTGGTGAGGCCGCACCTCGAGTACTGTGTTCAGTTTTGGGCCCCTCAGTACAAGAAAGACGTTGAGGTGCTGGAGCGTGTCCAGAGAAGGGCAACGAGGCTGGTGAAGGGACTAGAAAACAAGTCTTATGAGGAGCGGCTGAGAGAACTGGGGTTGTTTAGTCTGGAGAAGAGGAGGCTGAGGGGAGACCTTATCGCTCTCTACAACTACCTGAAGGGAGGTTGTAGGGAAGCGGGTGTTGGAATCTTCTCCCAAGAAACTAGCGATAGGACGAGAGGAAATGGCTTCAAGTTGCGTCAGGGGAGGTTTAGATTGGACATTAGGAAGAATTTCTTTACTGAAAGAGTGGTTAGGCATTGGAACAGGCTGCCCAGAGAGGTGGTGGAGTCGTCTACCCTGGAGGCGTTCAAAAAAGGTGTAGACGTGGCACTCCAGGGGCTAGTTTAGGAGTCATGGTGGTGTTAGTTGATGGTTGGACTTGATGATCTTAGGGGTCTTTTCCAACCCAATGATTCTATGATTCTATGATTCTATGATTCTAGTGGCATGTTTTTATAGGTGCAATACCATGAGAAGCATCAATTGTACAAGCTTCTTTCAATTTGTATTTAGCTTGCTATGTGCTTTGCAGAAAAGCTATACATGGCACAGCATAAGACCAATGTGAGAAAGGATGCGACCTTTCCCTTCCCCCAGCCACTGCAGATACTTTGTTAGATTTACAGAAACCCAGCAGAGCCTTGTCACCAGGACTAACAAGGAATGACTGCGAGAAATCTACTGGTGGGCAGCATCCAGAGAGGGAAAAAAAGAGACCTAAACATGCTATTTCATTACAGAAACATGAGCTGCAATCCAGGATTCAGTAGAAGATATATTCCTGGTAACACTAATGTCATATTTACAGCCATTGATTGGTGGATATTCACAGCAGTGTTAACAGGTAAGACAGTAGTAGTGCCACTATACGAGGCAGAAGGCAGTAATTCTGATCATCTGCATACAGGCAAATTAATTCTCAGAAGAATTTCTGAAAAGAGGTGGGGAACATTGAACACAGAACTTGAACAAAAGCAGGAGGAGCCTGGCTTATTTAGCTTAGCTCAATATTCTTCAACCTCTGATTACACAAAATTTCAAAAGAGGTCTCAAAACATTAGAAATAGTCAGCAGCATCTCAGTCACCCCCAGGGCACTACCAGTTTCATTATTATGGCAGCAATTATTGGCTGAAACTACCTTTGCTCATTTAATTGTTGGCAGCACCAAATATACATTGCACGCAGAGAAATCAGGTTATGAAACAGGGACAGAAGAGAACAAAAGAAAATTAAATCTGGATACTTGTCATCTAGACTTATTTATAAGTATTTTCCCTGCATTATATGATAGTCACGCGACAAGGGGACTGCTCGGGTGACCCAGGAGGTCTCATGCTGTAATATGTCAATAACAAACAATTTGTATTCTCCTTTAATGCATAGTTTAGCTCTGCCATGGCTACTTTTTTTTTAATTTGTAATTTTAACTGTTTATTTTAGAGTCTTTTCTGCTTATGATCTAGCTTTCACTACTTATCAGATAAAAGATCCCTTCAATGTTTGCCCTTTGATCCATGCCACATTTTCTGAATAGGATGAACTCCCAATGTTAAATCTCTCTCTAATGTTTACCACTGCCATGAGTCCTACAAACTCTTCTGACAACTAATATGATGTGCCTCTCCCTTCTTATTTTATAATGGTCTTACTATAAATGTTATCTTAGTCTGTTGTTTCTCCTTAGGTATGTTGATTGTCAGCCCTCAGGGGCTTTGGCCCCCTTAGTCAATGTTTAGGTTTGTGTAAGGCATAGTAAATGCAATTCCTGACAACTCAGGTTGCTGCCACAGTACAAAGAAATAACAGTTTCAGCAAAAACACTGCTGAATGGCAGAACTAAGCACTTAGAGTTAAGAAATATCAGAATTAGTATCCCCTGCATCCTTAATTAGGCTTATATTATAGTATAGGTACTACTTATATAATCATGTCCATTTTTTGTATTTAGTTTTACACACTTCTACTTTATTCAGTGAACAGTATGCAGTTCTGCTATGACTACCTCAGAGTTGTGCTGCAAAAGAATATTCTTTCCTCAGGATCTCTGCCTTGTTGCAGATTTGGAAAGCAAGTTTGGAATTAGACAGAAGATTGATAAGTGGTAGCAAGCTGAATATGGAGGCATACCGTTGCTAAAAAACAGGGGGAAGTGAGAAATGGGGAATCCATCATTCACTTGAGTTTTTAAGCAATTCAAGCAGAAGAAAGCACCGTATTACTGCACAAATTTACTAGAGCTCCTAGCTTTGCATACTGTGGCTTGGCCGGCAGAAGCAGCAGAATGAAACCCTCCATTCAGCCTCATTAAGTGTGCAGAGAAAAAGCATAGTAGCCTGGGCTAAGCGCTACAGTTTGGGAGTTAGCATGAGTGCTAGCACATGCTGTTGCTGGACAGTGACACATAAGAATAATCCCAGGCTATGGCCAGACATAAGAATTTGGGGGTGTTTCTGAACTCTCCAGTCTGAGGCATGCTCCAGCTTTATCCCAACTTTACATTGGGGAATACCAGTTTGTGCAACCTCTGAACACCTTGGGTTCCCCAGGAAGGAGTCAGAGGGTTGGCACAGACAGGAGCTGTAGCATGTTCTGGCAGGGCCCCAGCGTGCTCCACTGGGAAACCAGCAGGTAATTACAGATGCCGGTTCAGTCACCCACCCAAGATTGCACTGAAAGTCAATGGCAGAACAAAGAATTGCATGAAGGTATTTTAAGCCCTAGCTTAAGATCCTAAATACTAAACCCTCCTAGTAAAATTATGTATGTCAGTCGCTGTCTCACAATTAAAGAGTGCTTTTAATGAATATTGTTGTTCCTGGAAATTGCACTGAGTATGCTGACTGTGTAATTAGAAATTATGGCATGGCTTATCCAACATAGGTAGTATTCATCTTTGTCAAGAAAACATTGGCATGATCTGTTTCATCTCAAATTTGCCTTTGGGGTCTGTGTTTATGAGCACTAGGGTTATCACCTCCTACACACAGATTATTTTACGTATTCCAAAGCAGGAAATACTCCCTTTCAGTCATGAAAATTATTCCAACGACGCAACCATAGTGTTGTCAAAACTGCAACATAGATGCCCATCACCTCTCTCCAGAATTTCAATGGCATGAAATAAGTGAAACTGGTGAGAAAAAAAGAAAGACTTAAGAAAATATTACACTTTTTTGAGATGTTGGATAAACCTAGTGTGATCAAAACAAACAACAGAGTTATGCTGGTTTTAAGCCACTGGAAGTAGAGGACAATCAGGCACATAGACTGTATCGCTGCTGGAGTGGATGCAACAAGATAAGACTACAAGTAATCTTCCTTTAATGAAATTGAAGCAGAAGCCATTGTATAAAAAACACACAGTAGATATTAATACAAATAGACCCTTATTCTAGTGCATTCCTATGTTTGATGACCATTACACATTTATGAAGAACAATTTCATACCGCTGTGTTGTGGGAACGTGCAATGCCTTTATCTTCTGCTTAGAATATTCTTTCTGATGCTCAAGGATCAAGTGTTTAATGAGCCTTTCAATATTATCTATTCACTGTAAGTGGTAGAGTAAAAGCTTCATGGAAAAGAGTCTATTTGATCTAATATATATATTTTTATATGCTATTATGAATTCCATATTATGCCTTTTGATGTAAATTCCCATATGTGGTCCTTATGGAGCCCTTTATAATTATTTCATTATGGTACTAAATCATTCCCAATCAACAGATAGAAATTATGATTTTAAAAATATGATCTAGGCATTTCAGAACGCATAGAAGAAAAACATGAAAACCAGACCTGTGTTTATTTTGATACACAATGAACTCAAAAATTTCTCAAAAATGACATTATTAAAATTTAATAAATGAGAGGGGGGAAAACGTAGATTTTGAAGCAGTTGGGAATTTCAGCACCCCTTTTCACTGCTGCAAATCAGCTATGATCAGATGTCTTGCTAGTGCAGAACTGAAAGTATCTAGCTTCGTATTGTAAGCCTGAAGTAATCCAGATTGGTAGAAGTGATCTGTTCAAACATGATTTGAAAATTACAGTTATAGTACCTCTGGCTATTGTATTTTTTCCTTGCATTGAAAAACATATAATTAAAATTATTATTTATATTTATTTATTTATAGACACACAAACACATTCAAAGATCTCCAAGGGATCAGTTCTGCCCCTAGGCACAGGTCACTTTATAATTATGGTTTGAAATACACAAGTAAGCACTTGCCTATAAAATGTTTGTTTCCTGCACCTAAGAAGCAGACTGATTCCCTGACCAATTAATTATATTTCAATCCTTCAGCCTATCCCAGTCGTTATGTGATAATAAAAATGATTGTATCTCTCTGAATGATACAAGGTAACACAAGATATCTTTCTTTCTTTCTTTCTTCTTCCTTCTAATCTTCAGAGATGAAACTTTGCATCCTTATTATGGGTATCAACTTTGTTATGGGTTGTAATGTGCTTTGTGAAAATGCTGGACTGAAGAAGAGCTGTTTGTTTGCGTTTTGGTCTCTGACACTCCTGTGAGGTGGCCAGTGTAAACCTTCCTGCAAGCAATTTGCCAGGAGGTACTCAGCACACTGTATACCCTCAACATTTTTGTGTTTGATGGAATTTCAGGATCATATGATTCCTTCAGCTATTCCCATGGAAGTCTTTGAAAATAAAAACTGAGAGTGGGACTTCAGTTGTATTTTTTTCATGGAAATATTGATAACATTAGAAAACAACTTGGCTGTTGTGCTTTTCACCAACCATGCAGTCTGAGAAGGAATGTTTGGCTGGGGTATTTTTAGAGATTTCATACTTAAGAAGAGATAATTACTACAATTTCATCCTGGGATGATAGTTGGTCAGGAAGTCTAAGACTCAGTCTAGAAGAAAGGGATTCTTACACACAGTGTGTGGAAAGCAACACTTTTGGCAGCTATGGCGATTTAAACATTCAAGAAACATCTTCCTAAGGAGGGTGTGCTGTTACATACAGAGGATGCTGCAGAAGGCAACTTTGTAAATAAATTTCATCCTTTCTACCAACATCAACTGAATCATCCCAAAGTTACTTTCACCCATATGTTCTTTACGCAAGTGTTGATCCCAATCAAGCATTAGGACAACCGGGAGTCCGTTTTGTTTGCATTGAACCTGAATGTGCTGAACAGGCAAATGATTTTAGGATATTGTTGCTACTTTAGTCCACAAAGCCTTTTCTACTATAATTTCAAATAAATGTTGAATAGAGAAGAAGAGAGGATTATTTGGTGGACAAACCTTTGGAGGTATAAATAGAACCCTGCAAAACTGAGCTCTGATCTACGTGACCAAGGCCATCTCCCGTGAGCCTGCTAATCTCTCCCATACATTCAAAGAATGTCTGACTGATGGCTGCAAAATATTGCATACAGGCCTAGCACTGGGAATATGAATATGACCATGAGAAATGTTACAGATTTGACAGTCGTCTTAGCTTCCTGCACTTGAATAAATAACTGAATGAATGCTTCATGCTTCCATGCCAGCCAGGTCTGGAAAGCATCCAAACTGTTTCAAACCCTAGGCTTTGTACGAATCGTTTCTGGTCCCTTGTCTTAGGCTTTGAGACTGTATTTAAATTGCCTCAACTCCTGAAGCTAGCACTCTGACCGGCGGACTCTTCTTTGTTGCCTATG